>CM042010.1:158887906-159040406 GCA_023525715.1 Cichorium intybus | reverse complement strand
TTACATTTGTAATATCAAATGGCGAACAAAAACACGTTGTTACCATACTCATTTGTGCTTAAGGACTCTATGGTCAATTTTGTTAGTGTTTACTTCTAATGGTCATAATGCTCAAAATATGGTAATCAACAATTGTAAATCTGTTCAAAATGTGGTAATCACTATATCTAGATCTATCCAATATTGATTGCAAACAAATTCATACAATTGGTAGGAAATATCAATACTTAAACAACCCAATATACATTTCAAAATGTGGTAATCACTATATCTAAATCTATCCAATACTAATTGCAAACAAATTCATACAATTGCTTCTTTCTCCATCATACGATTCAGAGATGATGGCTTCTGTAATTCTTTGTTTTCAACACCCTCCACTATCCAGAGCATGAGTTCCTCCCTCATCCCTTATTGTTTCCAGATATGCAAATCGAAGAAACTTCAATGATTTTAAGGTTTGTTATAGGTATTGATTTTAATGTTGTTGAAAGTTCTTGATTTAAAGGATGAATATGAAATAAAGGAGTGTTTAAGTATTCATAGATTCGTAGTCAAAACCAAAATAAAAAACAAATCAAGCATTTATCATCAACTTGTTCTTGGATTTGGGTTTATATTTTCTTTGCGAGTTCATAAATGCTTCAATAAGCTTTCATTTCCTTACATGAAATGGTTTTAATATGTTTTTAACGTTCTTAAAGAATGAAGATGCTAAAAGAATGATGAGATGAGTTTTAATGTTCTTGAAGAATCTGGGCTTTAATGAACTCAATGAAGGTTTTTTACCGTTGGAAGGTATAACATCACCGAACCCGGTACGTATATATGTTTAATATGTTGTATGGTGAACTTGTATAATTGGGAAAATCTATATCTTAGGTTGTATGATAGTAGGTATAAATTTGTATGGTACATATGATAATTTGTTCCCTTTTTGGAAAGATGATGATTTAATGATAAATTTTGAGTGTAAATTGTATTAATTAGTTAGTTATGAGGTATATGTGCTTTGGTGAGAGATTTGGATCAAAACAGGCGTTAAACAAGAAGTTAGACAAAGTCTGTGTTAACAGACGATTTAGCGCCACTATCTCTTAAAGGATAGCGATGCTAACGAAAGTAGTCACTGATGAGAATTTCTCTAACCAGGCACGAGGGGCTTGTTTGAGACTATACAAAGCTTTCCGAAGCCGACAAACTTCATCTGGCTAGTGAGCAATATCTAGGGGAGGAGACATGTACACTTCCTCATGAAGATCACTATTCAAAAATGCATTCTTGACATCTATCTAGAAGATCTTCCATTAACGAATGGAAGAAACAACAATTAGAGTACGAACCATTGTCATTTTTGCAGCTGAAGCAAAAGTCTCATTATAATATATATCATACTTTTACGAGTATCCTTTTGCAACAAGTATGACCTTATAATGTTCAACGAACCCATCAGACTTGATTTCAATCTTATATACCCAATGACAACCAATTGTATGCTTCCCAGGTGGAAGCAGAACTAGATCCCATGTATGTGTCTGATAAAGAGCTGTAAGTTCCTCAGCCATAACATTCTGCCAAAGAGGATCAGCCACTGCCTCTTTATAGGACGCCGGTTCAGAGAGATGGTGTATATTGGAAATAAAGAATGCAAATGCTAGGGAGTAAGAGGAATATGCAAAATATGAGAGTTTGGTGGCTTACAAGGGCGAGTAAACCGTTGTGGTGGGAGAGGATTCGGAATTGCAGCATGTGTGGGAGCGGTCTCAGAAAACCCCCACCAATCATAATGAAAGGATTGAATAGATATCTGATACCATGTGAACTAATAAACCATAGATGCAAAAAAACAGCTAAAGTTTCATTATTGAGATAAAAGTCTGAATATAAAAAAAGAAAAGACAACTATAAATAGGAAAAATATCTAGAGTTTCTTTAGCTATAAGGCCAACTAAAAAAACCTAAAACAATAGCAATAAAGTTAACAATTTTAACTTACGTAACAATTATAACTTACTTATTATAAAAAAACTCTACAAGAAATCAAATCCAGTCCTTATTATCTCGAGTTTTTCTTGAGAGTTTGTTTCGATGTTGATATCATAACATGAGCTCAACAAACGAGCTCGAATAACTTGGCTCATGTACGCCCACGAAATTAAGAATTATAGTATAAGAGTAATTGTATTTATTCATACTTATATTCCTACTCATGTAAAATTATGACAAATGTCACATTTAATAAAACTAATAATATTTTAAGACACATGTCATAATTTCACATGAGTAAGAAAATTAGTAGGAATAAAAGGTAGAAAAAAAACATTTTCTCATATTATAAATATAAATGACACACGTCCTGGACTCGAATTCCTAAACTATTGGTTGATGGAGGTTATAGCGTACCTGATGCCGTTAAGGCTAACACCGTCTCATTGAGCTGTCAAATCTCCCCAAAAGTTGCCCACTCAAAACCCTGTCTGGCGAATCAAATCCCTAATTCGGATCATCAATCCAATCTTTAGCCCTCGAATTCCAACCTAACGGTTCTTCTGATCCGTTTATTGAGTAAGAGCAAACAAATCGGAGAGAATATCTATGTGCTTTACTAGTGATTCGATAAACAAATGTCTAAAACTGAAGCTGAAAATGTGTTTCCCTATCTCCCCGATGATGTAGTTCTTAACATATTTTTCAAGCTTGCTGATGATCCGGGTAACTGGTCGCGTCTCGCTTGCGTTTGCACCAAATTCTCGTTTCTGGTTCGCACAATTTGCTGGAAGACCAAATGCCATCAAATGATCCCCGCCGTCGTATTCAATCTTCTCCCACCAGACGCGTCCGTCACTTCTTCGGACTCTCCTCCAGGCGGCTGGGCGTCGCTGCACAAGCTCGCCGTCTGCTGCCCTGGCCTCATGCACTCTGGCGTCCTCCTCGAGAATTCAGATTTCGGACTGGAGCGTGAACTAGGTCCCGACGAAAACTTTCAGGAAAATAAATTGTTTCAGATAGGTAAGTCTCAGTCAAATCCTTCCTGTTCTAGCACTGTTGATGATGATAAGATTTCAGAGGCTAATGTTGCTGTTACCGAGTCTGACCGTTCTTGGTCTTTGTACGATGATCTCTATTTGGATACCGTTTACAATGATGCTTCCAAATCTGAAGATCAAGCTGAGGTATGTGAAGAAGATACAAAAAATGTTGCCGCTGTTAAAACAGGTTGTGCTTTTGCTGTTTGCAAGAGGAGAAAGATCTGTAGATCCTTTACGTCTCATTTAGCATCTGACCACTGGAATTTCAGCCGGGAGCAAGGTAATAAGCTGTTGGCTAGTAGGTTTAGAGGTGATTGTTTATACATTTGTGATTGGCCTGGTTGTGTTCACACAGAGGAGAAAAGAAATTACATGCTGTTTAGGGGTGTTTTCAAGAACTTCAAGCAATCTAGGGTTTGGAGAACCATTAACGATGGGAATCGCAGCAAGATTGATCTGAATTGTGCATTTTGTCCCAGCAATGAGGTCTGGGATTTGCAGTCGTCTTTCTGTTTAAGGCCTGCTTATGGATTCCATGATGATGGGGAGCCGGTTGTTCGAGCTTATGTCTGTGAGAATGGACATGTGTCTGGTGCGTGGACAGATTGGCCATTGTACACCTGAAGAACTTGGCTCTTCACCATTAGTATTGCTTTCTTCAACTTTTTTATTTCCGGTAAGTAGTAGATTGTTGATTGTATTCAAGGATGTTTAAATCACTTGCTTTATGTATCCGATTCTATGTTATCTCATAATTACTTATGTATTGGCCATATGATATATTATCTTGATATAAATTTGGTAGGCATTGATAATCTTTGTTTTTTCCTTTTCTGCAAGGTGATATTTATTGCAAATCTTTAGCAGATCTGGAACTTAAATACCGATTTAAATGGTTAATTTATTATATATTTACATTTATTAATTTATATACATAGTAAGTTAATAAATGGTTTGGACGAGCTTCAAGCCAAGTTGAACATAAAGTCGGCTTCTAACGAGCCAAACCCAAATAAGATTGCAAGAAGCTTGGTTCATTTGCACCTTTTTATAATATTATGTGAAAGAATACTTATTTTCATTTTAAATCAACTAATTAAAGGGTTGTGTTCATTTTAAATTGTACACATCCCTAACACAAACTATTATGAGCCAAAGCCCAAAGCATTATGGTTAGAATTATTGGTTGCACGATCCAATTCCCAATCAACAATACCCTATCATAGTATCATTATCAATGAAATTTAAGTGGAGGCCAATGAGCGATTCTTCTTAAAGAGTAGCTTCAATCAAAGGCCCCATCACAATTGACTCATTTTGAAGACACCAGTTTGGTTAGTATGCACCACTCCTGTTGCTTTCGAGCTTAATCGCTAAACGGCTACGATGTTTTGCACCACTGTCCACTGCTGTTGTCCATTTGATATTGACAATGACGCACCACCTTAAACCCATTGACATGACATTTTAAACTTTTTTCCATAAAAAACAAATGAATTAATTTTCAACATCTAAACTTTTATTGATTGAAAAGAAAACCAAAAAACAATCCATGACCCAATAAATTTGACGAGTTTACATTAAAAGGTTGATGCTACGGAACTCATTTGGTTCCTTTTACAGCTAGTTTCACTCGGGATAGGATTTTTTTTTCTTTTCAAATTTGAGATCATTACCACACACTTTACCCGGACATTTCCACTTTATCACCAATAAACAAAAGATAAAAAACAAAAAACAAAAGTACATATAGATACGCACAACCCAGTTGGTAGAGCGGCCAGTGTCGCCTTTGTTTGACCTAATTGATTGCATATTAAATAAATAAGGTTGTATATATGTATCCAAATATTTATTTTTAATAAAAAATAAAAATATATCAAAATACGTAAATTTTTTTTTCCTCTACATATAGAGACCAATATTCATAATTTTCTTTTAAAATCATAAAAAGTTTGATTGCATTGAGTTGTGACTAACTTGATAAAAATTGATTTGGTTAGGTTGTATATATTAGAAAATTTGCATTTTTAATTAAAAGATTGAGTTGATTGGATTGTTGATGGCCATAGTAAGAGAGGTTATATAAGGAGTAAGTTACTAAGTTTATAGATTAGCTAAAACTGAAAGAGGCGAAACAATCTAAAATCAAAGGTTTATAGCCTTTTAAATTACTCTATTATAAATTTTGGATTGTTATTTTAACAATAGTTTTTAATCATATTCAAAATATGAATTATTTATAAAATTAAAAAAAGAAGAAGAAGACAGTTTTGAATAAGGGCAACCTAACCCGACTAACCTAAATATCTAACATTTTTTACTCGTTACCCTGCAACATTTTGGTATTTTACTATTTTGCCGCATATACGGTAGTGACTGATGAATGAGTTTGTAGGGAAGTTATATCCCAACTAATTGTCAATATATGAAAATCTGTTTTCATACTAGAATATGCTATTAGTGAGATAATTATGCTTAGTTCACTATATTAAAATAAAATTTTAATTTAAAGGAGATAGAAGATAGTTTCAATTTAATCTCCATCTTGATGTAATATAAAGAATACTCTTTCCGCCTGTCTTTTTCCTTTAGGACATAACAAATATTGTTTTCAAACAATCAACACATCAGGATGCCTTTAATGTTTTATTAATTAGTTCACGATATATGGGTCCATGTAAATTAAAATTCACATGACTATTCTGTATAGTGTTGTAACAATGAAATGGAAGAAAAGAAGACCACATCATACAAATTTACAAAGTTCTCATTGGTGGACAATTGTACATATATGAAAGTTCATATGGCCAGCCAGATTCCAGAAACAATCTAAGTGGAATCTCTCTTTTTTACATGATTAATTTCCAAAGATATGTGATGTAAAATTCTGTATTAACAGGAGGCTGACCTTTTTAAGACCAGTGATTCCGGTTGCTAGAAAAGTGATGATATGATCCCCGCATGATGGGAACATGTGACGGGTGATGTGTGTAATTGTAAGAACTTTCTGGTTCACGTATGTAGTAACCACGATGATCAGGTCGACTGGTGACAGGTGGCAATACCATAGGCAAGCTCCTTGCACCCCCGAATCTCCTAAAAATTTAAATTTTAGCTAGGAAACGAGTATGAACCATTTAAAAAAATGAAACAGTATATATTCAAGTGATTACAGTCTCCGGATTATCATTAATTTTGTAAAAGTTTATGTAACCATAGTTAATCACTAAATTATGACATGTATAGGTGGTGTTACTGTTAGAACACGAGATGGCTACCTTTTGGGAAACTATCACCCATTTCAGAAAAAGTTAATTTTGCGAAATTAACTTTTCTAACCATTCCAGCCAAAAAACGTATTACTTTGTGGAATTACTTTTTAACCATTCCATTGAAAAGACCTTTAATTTTGCAAAATAATTTATATTCTACGAAATTATGATGGATTTCTCAAAATATTAATAAATATTTCGCACACTATGAAAATTTGCAAAAAATTGTGAGAATGTTCATACTTTGCAAAATTAATACCTGTTATTTTGCGAAATAAGTAACAAATGATTTTAGTCTTTTCACCAATATATGTAATGGACTTACATATTTTACCCATAATAGCAACATACTTACATTTGTTTACACATAATAGCGATGTACTTGTATTTCTTTACTGATAATAGCAATATGCAACAAATAAAATAGAAAGCGCCTACTGGCAGCCAAATGTAAGTATGTTGCTAATAGGTAAACATAAATTACATTGGTATTACCAGTAAGAAATCTTAGTACATTGTTATTATGAGTAGAAATAAAGTACATTGCCGATACCGGTAATGGGAATAAATTACGGTGCTAAACTCCACAAAATCCAATTTGCAAATTGGGTGGTTATTTTTGTAATAGTTTCCCAAACAGGTGGTGAATTCATGTTCTCAACACCTCCCATTTTGGTCAGTTTAGTTATTAACCACCATAATCAATAGATTAATTACTTATAAAATCAAAACTTGGAGAGCTTACTGTTGGGTATAGTGCAACGGATGAAAAAAAGAGGGGGATCTTGCAACAGCAACAGCATCAGCTTGAGCGCGAGTGTCATAATCTCTGTCTGCATTGTACGCAAGGAAATGACAATTCCAACCCCAACTAAGGTGTTGGATGTTAGTGGCACGGACATTATTGCGAGGGGTAGATATGGAATTCAACGGATGATGGAAGTTGGAATTGCCAACATGCTCATTTGGTCGAAAATATGAAGCTGTATGTTCAGTAATCATAGCATGGTTTGCCTGGAAGTTAGTAACTGCATAAACAACATTTCTTCATTTAGTGGTGTATTATATTTATAGCATCATATAACGATGTTAAAAATACTTACATGTATTTAATGAAGGCTCGGCTTCCCTGGAAACATTTACAAATACATAAAAGTCAAAGATTGTAGTAGTCATGATGGTTAATTTCCGTGAATAGCTATACACTGCTTTTATATGCTAAGATTTCCATATCTAACTAATTAATAGTATAAAGAGAAGGCTTGGCTTACTCAATTGATGAATGAACAGTAAATCCACTGAAGGGACACCAGTGAAATCCAAATGGCTGGAAAAAGTTTAAACCTCATAAGCAAAAATAATTAGATGATTAAAAGAATATGTCAAGTGCTGACCCTTCTGGAATAGCTTAAATCATGTGGGAACTCATTTGGTATCCAGTCTCTTGCAGCAGTCTCAGAAATTGCATGTGCAGAAGCATCTGCAAATAGCCATCTGCCACTCTCAACCTTGCGACAATTTGGACATTGCATTGTCCCCTTTGTATTAAAAGCCGATCCAATGCAATCTGTTTATCACAAGCAGCTTAAATCATGCATTCCTTAAAGTTGATTGAGCCTATTAACTGATATCTATCTCAATCAAAGCTAGCAGAAAGTCCTGTAAAGCATCTTAGATGTTTAAACTATCCACCTGAAACTTCTTATCGTGAAATGAAAACAAATTACATTAGCTCTGAGTTTACTTTAGATTAATGTCCTGTTGCTTTAACTCGTCTTGTTTTATGGAACTTGGTGTTGTCATTTTCAGCAAGAATGCATACAAATGGGGTAGCTTGAGATCATTCATTTATACACTACATAACCACATTGTCTGATTATGGCAATTTATGTTAATGATGCTAGTAGCCATCTTTATCCTTCATCTCAAACAAGAAAGCAAGGCTACTTCCTCTGACTCTTATCTTCTTTCTCTCCCAAATTGTCACCACAAGCAGTCCGAGCGACTTGCTTCTAAATTCTGAAGTAGTTCTATAATTACCTATGCACCAACTAAACACTTCTATAGCATCCTCAACTCTTTGAGTCTATCTTCCAACTTGAGATTCGCTCAACAAGTTCAATTCTCGAAGTGAAATAACGACATTGGAATTTGGAAATATGCGCATACATACATTTGGTCACTGCACTTAGAACCTACAAAAATTGTTAATTCACAAAGTTCGGGAACTACTACGATTCTTGTTACCTTAATAAGTAAAACAAAATTTACAACTAATGAACAACCTCGAGTTTTGAAATCTGCGAACGATCGATTGACAAAATGAATCGAAATAAAAGATCGAAAATGTTCTCACCAAGATGGAATTTGTGGCCGCATTGAAGCTTAGCTATGGACCTCTCCCCGTCATCGATGACTAAATCGAAGCAAATCGAGCAGGGAACCGATGAAGAGCAACCTAAAGCCGGCGACGATGAATAATCGGCGACATCGGCATTGATGACGTCAGTAATTTTTGAAGCAACCATGATTTTATCACAATATTTCTGCTGATGTGAATCAGAATTCTTACATTGAATCGAATAAGTAGAAAACACGTTTAGATAAGGAGATTATCTGAGGCGAAATTCAAAGAAATAAAAAAGATGAATTTATGGAAAATATTTCGGATTATACAATCTGATTTGTACTAAAATTTCTCACTCAATCCGGCCTGTCAGATTACGTGGCCAATGGAACCGATTACGACGGCCACGGATTTATTACATGTATGCTCCGGTACTGGTTTTTTTCTTTCCAAACTTAATAGAAAACCTCATTTTTTATTTTTTATTATCCAATTTGTTATAATAAATTATGTAAGTTTGAATATCTAGTATTATATAACTAATTTCGAGACACATCTGTACATTATTTAAATAAAACGTGTAAACCCGAAATGCGAAAACCCGAAAATAAAAGCTAACAAAATTAACATCAACAATCTAAGGTAAAGACTTCATGTAACACGGCACAAAGTAACTCATTTTAAATAATAGAACTAGTGGGTCCCCGTGCTCCGCACGGGTTCAGAATTGCTGGAGCACGGGTCCGGATAAATGCTAAAGACATAAGCGTACTCTGCCGTGTGTTAGCAAAGTGCATATAAATCAACAAATGGAGAATTTAAAAACATGAGTAGATTTGATATATACATTTTCATTATATCCCTTTGAATTCTAAATCACTTTGGTGCCATCCAAAATGGTGTCCCTACAAATGTCTGTCACCAAATAAATAAAATAATAATAATAATATAAATAACTTTGACATTTTTAATAAACTAATACAAAAGAACCCTATAATATCTTTCTTCTAGAAATGGTACCGCTTAGTTGTGCAGACACACCAAAGTCAGCAACTTTATCATCAGCATTGGCAGTCAACAAAAGGTTTGCAGCTGTCAAAATGTGAGACAAGATTAAACTTTACAAAAATTCTTAGCCGCTAAATAGATGGGTTCTTTAGTTTTTGCTCTTCGGATCCTTAAGAATGGTTGCAAAGGACTTGAGGCTTCTTAGACTATGCCCCTTATTTTGACTTTCTATTTCTAATTTATGGGTTTGCTGCTTTTATATTTGGTTGTATAATAATGTGAACAATCAAAAAGTCAATGAAAAATGAGAGAGCAGTGAGAGAAGTACCTAATTTGATTTTGATTGGAGGATGACAATTAAGAATGTGAGTGAACACGGAATTAGAACTTACGTCCCTGAGAAGGCAATAATTCCACTAGACAAAAACCCTCCAAACTACAAATACACAAGGACATAAAAACAATGAGCATATAATTCACTACATCCATCTAAAATAGATTCAGATTCCGAAATAGATTACAAATGATTTCTTTTGGCAATAAGTTATTATGATTCCATTTAAAATCTAGATAAATGCCTGATTACCTAATTTCCTGCAGGTTGCCTGTTTCTTTAATTCTCATTTTGCAATAATCACTTTTGAAATGCATATCCAAACACCTTACACGTATGGAGAACCAAAAAGTAAAAGAAGAGGGAACTTACAATATTGGGGTTTTTAGTTATAGGATACTCATCCTAAAGAGCAAAAAGAACAAATGTATATGTTACTTCCTATCTTTGTTCAAACATAAATGGTTTTAAGGAAATATGAGAAGAAGCTTCACTAACCAACTCAGTGTCATCTACGAATGAATCTTCTGTATCATACTCATCATCATCAGGAACATCATTCAGGTCTTCTTCATCACTGCTGTTTTTTCCCTGAATGTATAGAGATTGAATGTAGGATCAAGTTAATGACATGAAAATTTTACATCAAGTTTTCGATATAGTCATATGTAATTCGTAGGGTATTAATGAACATATTCCGCACCATATATATGAAAGGTCTTGTGCAAACCATGAACTAAATAACCTAAGTTCACATGCAACCTATAAGGATCTATGTTTTCTTCTAATTGAACATATAACAAAAACCTAGAGGCCAGAAAAAGAAACTAAAGATCAAAACAGAAAAACCAACCTTTATTTCTTGAAGCTAAGCAGCAAAATTATCCTGCCTCAAATGAAAGTCACACCCAAGCTGAGAGGTATATGGATCGAAAATTCCAGAGAGATTCTAGGTCAAAAGTGGCGCAGAAAATAGGGTTCCAGGGACCCCTATTTATAGTTACAGAATAACCAGTTGATAAGCCTTAAGGATAAACCTTTTTGAATTCAAATAAGATAAACCTTTTATCTTATAATTCAAAACCCTAATTATCCTTTATATATATATATATATATATATATATATATATATATATATATATATATATATATATATATATATATATATATATATATATATATATATTAATTTCAAAATATATATATCCATATATATATTTTCGAAATTCAACTAGTCACTGACACACTGCCACTTACTCAACTATTGAATAATTACAGTTTCAGTCCCTGCACCTTTAATTAATCAATTAATCCCCAAATTAAATCCAATTAATTCTGGATTAATTCCTAATTAATTAATATAGTTTCCAATTAATATATTATGACTTTAATATATTAATAAACCATATATTTAATTCTTGTTGATTTATTAATCCCATAATAAATCAAGCTTTCTCTCTACCGAATTTTCTACCAAACCTCCAGCCATGAGGGCAACCCAAATGGACTGTGCTTCTATTAATTAGGTAAATACTAATTATTAGTCATGGCTTAGACACCTAATCCAACAGTCTCCCACTTGGATAAGTCTATGACTATAATTACCAATTTAGCCTCTAATTAACCAGCACTTGTAGCTTCCTAGAAACCAATGCCAAACTCTGATCTAATCAGTCCTGTCCATAGATAAGTGATCAGATGATCCTCCGTCCAACAAGATATTTTCAGACTCAAGACATGGATAAAATCAATCCGGTCTGATTCACTGTTCCTCGATTTCCGATTTGCATATGACTCTTAGACTTCCAATTTAGTCCCGGTTGGCCAACCATTTTAGTCAACTTCAAAATCATCGAGAGGCCTACAGATATCTGTTCCCCCTTAGGGTCACGAATAAGCTTTGACTCATATACTTATGTCTTTTACCAGACAAATCATTCACAACAGCACGTTTTATAACACCGAGTTACCGATGCGTTTTCGTACTATCAATGAACAACCGCTTAGCAAATCATAACTCATATGTCTTAGCTTAAAGATCAAAAGATATTATCGTCTCAACATTGCTCGTGATAAAATCCATGAAGCAATCTATTGAGCGCGGTTTTATCCAATACTCAAATCTCCATTTCCAAGTACTCACGAATGGTGCAGCAATCCAATTGCAATGTCTAACTCCTTAGACAATCTATTACTAGTTCATGACAGTCTTACTTCATACTTACTCCCTTAAAGTGTAATCGACTGTGGATATTTGAATAATCCAATTATTCAGGAAGTAAAACATGCAAAAATGAAACACAATGATAAAGTATTGACAAGAGTAGTAAACCATAATAAATCTCTATTATTAAATCACAAGAGTCAAATACAATACATTGTTACAAGTTTCGAAACCTATCTAATTACAAAAACTTATATCATCTCTTAATCCAATGCTCCTAGCATGCTGATTATGCTTAATCCTACTCAGAGCCTTTGTCAAGGGATCTGCAGGATTATCTTCCGATGATACCCTCTTTACTAAGAGTTGACCTTCTTCAACCTTGTGCCTTATATAGTGATACTTTCTGTCGATATGCCTGGACTTTCCATGGTCCCGCGGTTCCTTTGTCAAGGCGACCGCACCTTCGTTATCGCAGAACAGTTCCACGGGCTCCTGAATACTCGGGACTACTCCAAGGTCACCGATGAAGTTCTTCAGCCAGGCCGCTTCCTTTGACGCTTCACTTGCTGCTATATACTCTGATTCACAAGTAGAATCAGCCACCGTATCTTGCTTGGAACTTTTCCAAGTTACTGCTCCACCGTTCAAAAGGAATACCCAGCCTGACTGAGACCGACCACTGTCTCTATCCGTCTGAAAGCTGGCATCTGTATATCCTTCAACTCTCAAGGTATCACTGCCACCGAGGACTAACACCATGTTCTTTGTCCTTCGCAGATACTTGAGTATATTTTTCACAGCTATCCAATGCGCCCTTCCAGGGTTACCCTGGTACCGACTGACCATGCTTAAAGCAAAGGCCACGTCAGGGCGAGTACATGTCATAGCGTACATGATCGATCCTACAGCTGAAGCATAAGGTACACGACTCATTTCAGCTATTTCTTCGTCTGTACTCGGACTTTGAGTCTTACTCAATTTTGCATTACTTTGGATAGGCAGCTCTCCCTTTTTGGAATTTTCCATACTAAACCTTTTCAGTACCTTTTCCAAGTATGTACCCTGACTAAGTCCAATCAGTCTCTTCTTCCTATCTCTCAAAATTCTTATCCCAAGAATATAGGCAGCCTCTCCTAGGTCCTTCATGGCGAAACATTTCCCAAGCCAAGCCTTGACATCTTGCAAGGTTGGAATATCGTTTCCCATGAGCAGTATGTCATCGACATACAGCACCAGAAAGGTGACTATACTCCCACTAGCCTTGACATATACGCAGGACTCATCCTCGCTTCTAGAGAAACCAAACTCTTTGACTTTCTCATGGAAACAAAGATTCCAGCTGCGAGAAGCTTGCTTCAATCCGTAGATTGATCTCTCAAGCTTACACACCTTATTAGGATACTTTGCATCGACAAAACCCTCTGGCTGATTCATGTAAACATCCTCAGTCAACTTCCCGTTAAGGAAAGCGGTTTTGACGTCCATCTGCCAAATTTCATAGTCATGAAATGCAGCTATGGCCAGCATAATCCTAATAGACTTTATCTTGGCTACTGGTGAGAAGGTCTCGTCATAGTCAACCCCTGGGGTTTGAGTAAAGCCCTTCGCAACCAGTCTTGCCTTGAAAGTGTGTACCTTTCCGTCCATGTCGGTCTTCTTCTTGAAGATCCATTTGCACCCGACTGTCTTTCGACCCGGTACATTATCAACCAAGTTCCAAACTTGATTGTCATACATGGACTTGATCTCGCTATCCATGGCCTCTTTCCACTTGGCAGACTCAGGGCCCGCCACTGCTTCTTGGTAGTTAGCTGGTTCATCCAAATTTATCAGTGTCCTATCACTGACAAACGTGTCCCCATCCGAAGTTATATGGAAACCATAAAACTCGGGTGGCATGCTAACCCTACCAGAACGCCTAAGAGGTAAGGATACATCTGTCGGACCAACAGGAACTTCTTCCTCCTGTTGGTAGCTAGTTTCTCCTAAGGTTGCTTCATCTGATGACTCTTGAATTTCTTCCAGATCAATGGTACTCCCACTGTCCTCTTTGAATACGAGCTCTCTCTCTCGAAAGACCGCTCGTCTAGCTACAAAGACCACGTCCTCGCTTGGTCTGTAGAATAGATATCCAAAGGACTGTTTGGGATAACCAATGAAGAAACACCTTTCGCTTCTATCTGCGAGTTTGTCTTGAGTCTCTCGTCTAACGAAAGCCTCACAACCCCAGACCTTGATATGTGCCAACGAGGGAGCTTTGCCCGTCCACATCTCATGAGGTGTTTTCGCAACCTTCTTAGTTGGGACAAGATTGAGGATATGGGCGGCAGTCTCTAAGGCATACCCCCAGAAATGAATTGGAAGTGAAGCTCGACTCATCATGGAACGAACCATGTCCAACAGGGTTCGGTTGCGCCTCTCAGCAACACCGTTCAGCTGTGGTGTCCTGGGAGGTGTTAACTGCGAAACTATTCCGCATTCCTTTAGATAGTCCAGGAACTCGATACTTAGATACTCTCCGCCTCTGTCGGATCTGAGCATCTTTATCTTCCTGCCTAATTGATTCTCTACTTCGTTCTTAAACTCTTTGAACTTTTCAAAGGTGTCCGACTTGTGCTTGATTAAGTAGATATAACCGTATCTACTAAAATCGTCGGTAAAAGTCACGTAGAACCGCGTGCCATCCTTTGTGGTTGATCTGAATGGACCACACACATCCGTGTGAATGATGTCCAATAGACCTTCACCTCTTTCAAAAGACCCTTTGAAAGGTGATTTAGTCATCTTGCCCAACAGACAAGATTCGCATACATCATCCGACTTGAGGTCGAATGATTCCAACACTCCATCCTTTTGGAGTTGGGCGATGCGTTTCTTGCTGATGTGCCCGAGCCGACTATGCCACAGACATGCCTTTTCCACATCACTAGTAGAATCAATATAATTTACACTATGTCCTAGATTGTCAACACATTTCACAGTTTCATACACACCATCACAAGGATAAGCAGTAAAATTCAAAATACCATTTTTGAAAACAGAAATAGATCCAATATTATTATCAAAAGAAAAATGAAATCCTTGTCTGAATAATGCGTGAAATGAAATAATATTCCTTGCCATTTCTGGCGAATAGCAACAATCTAATAAATCTATACAAACTTCACTACTAAGCACTAAACTGTAAACGCCGATCTTGGTAACAGGGGACGATCTCCTATTGCCCATGATCAAGTTTAGTCTACCGTGCTCCACCTCCCTGCTTTCCTTTAGGCCCTGCATATCAGCACAAATGTGAAAACCACATCCTGTATCAAGAACCCAAGAATTAGAAGATGGTGAGTTTTTAGAGATAGTGTATATACCTGCTGTCGATGGCTTTACTTTTCCATCCTTGACATCCTGCAAGTATTTGGGGCAGCTTCTCTTCGAATGGCCCTTCTCTTTGCAGTAGAAACAGTTGGCTTCATCGGGGTTGGCCACACAAGGAATCTGGGAGGACTTGGTTCTCGAGCCGTTACTGGACGACCCGACCTGAACCTTCTCCCTCCAATTTTGCTTAGGAGGGCCCTTCCTCTTTTTCCCTTTGCCACTTCCAATGGCAAGGACGGGCTGATTAACCGAGGGTACACTTTTACCCTTCATCCCGTCCTCAGCAACTCGAAGCATGCGATGCAACTCAGTCAGGTTAGCCTGATTGTTGTTCAAATGATAAGCCAGCCTGAACTGGTCATAAGAACTCGGTAGGGAGTTAAGCACTATGTCAACGGCCAACTCCTCCGGTACAGGCATCGCAAGCTTTCTAAGCCGCTCCACGTAACCTTGCATTCTTTGCACATGAGCGCAGATGGACTCTCCATCTTTAGGTTTGCTGTTCGTGAAGTCCTTGACTACTTCGCACCTTTCGATGCGCTCTTGCTTACGGAACTTTTCCGCAAGCTCACGGTGCATCTCATAGGGCCAGTAGTCTTCGTATATCCTCTGCAATTCGGGGTTCATTGTGGCAATCATGATGCAGGCCACTTTGGTCGCATCATCAGAATGTTTTTGGTACGAGGCAATTTCCTCGGGAGTAGCAGTTTCGGGGTCGACATCGACAAGCTCGGTCTCGAGAACATACTCTTTGTTCTCATACCTCAGAGCCATCTTGATGTTTCTAATCCAGTCATTGTAGTTTGTCCCGTTCAATTGAACCTTGGAACACAGTGAAAGGATAGAGGGAACACTGGAGTTTGAGTGGGGAGCAGATTGATCAGCAGAAGACATCTATAAAAGAAGGTAAGTTTAATTAGATACTTGTCGGTCCTTATAATAACCCAATATAAAATAAGGCTAGGATCCAACTATAACAATTTGCAACATAGAAGAGGGATGCCGTAATCTATAAGCAAATTTTATAATGGTAGGCGAATGACGATTCAGCCGATTCCACCGCGGAAAAATAATCTTATTATAAATGGAATTCCTAGTTTCTTTTGAGATTTATTGAACTGTTCAATAGCATGTTTAATCTCGGATATGCCCCACCGTTTGTGACTGGGATGCCGAGGATCACAAACCGGGTGTGAATAACCATGCAAATTAGCTTGGTGCTCTCGGGGTCCATTATCATCTCAAATTGATGTGCCGGTAAACCACACACGCTCCATCAATAATGATAACACCCGAGACACCCATTGCCACTCTTTATGAACCCCCATTGGTGTGCCGGTAAACCACACACGCTCCACCAACGTTTCATAAAGTGCAATGTGCAATTTCATGGGTTAGCATCAAATTCACATTTTTCCTAAAGTAACTAGATTGGGATTTTGTGTAAAGGTTCTAGTACTTTGATCATTATACTTTTAATGATTTAGTGGTTCTGTCAAAACCGTTCGGCTAACGACCCTCCACTGATCAGGCGAGCGGTGGGTGAGAGTGTTCACCCATTAGACTACCATTTTATAGGCAGTCTCCTTATACCCACTTTATAGACCAGCTTCGTGAATGAGGCCTACTATTGAATTGACTAACCAAATTTATCTCATATATATAATATTAACTTTTAATAACATATATAAGATGTATTTTAAAACCCTTTAAAATATTCAAGGTTTATCTTTTAATTTTACCAAAATTAACAATTAAATTTTAAATTAAATTAAACCTTAAAAATCGATTTAATCAATTTTAATTACCAATTAATTAAATTAATTAAATCTAAATATTTTAAACATTTTAAAATATTTTTCTGGATTTTTCTATTAATTTTCGAAAACTTAAAATTAATTAAATCCTTTTCGAATTATCTTTTAATTAACAATTAATTAAATTAATTCAAATGAAGATAGGTTTATCCAAATTAATCAAATTAATTAAAACCTATCCTAAACCCCCTAAAAATCGAATTCAAATAATGGGGTTTAAGGTTATCCATTTAATTAACAAACAAAGTTACCAAAAATAGAAAACCTTCTAAAACCCTAATACAGATTTCGCAATTTAGCAAGGGGGGGGGGGGATTAGGGTTTCCAAAACCCTAATCCTTAAAATCGATCCTTAATATAATTAGGGTTTATAGCCTTTAAACCCTAAAACAGTTATAGCCATTCAAACAAGAAAACAATACAGGCTCTGATACCACTGAAAGGTTTTGTGCAAACCATGAACTAAATAACCTAAGTTCACATGCAACCTATAAGGATCTATGTTTTCTTCTAATTGAACATATAACAAAAACCTAGAGGCCAGAAAAAGAAACTAAAGATCAAAACAGAAAAACCAACCTTTATTTCTTGAAGCTAAGCAGCAAAATTATCCTGCCTCAAATGAAAGTCACACCCAAGCTGAGAGGTATATGGATCGAAAATTCCAGAGAGATTCTAGGTCAAAAGTGGCGCAGAAAATAGGGTTCCAGGGACCCCTATTTATAGTTACAGAATAACCAGTTGATAAGCCTTAAGGATAAACCTTTTTGAATTCAAATAAGATAAACCTTTTATCTTATAATTCAAAACCCTAATTATCCTTTATATATATATATATATATATATATATATATATATATATATATATATATATATATATTAATTTCAAAATATATATATCCATATATATATTTTCGAAATTCAACTAGTCACTGACACACTGCCACTTACTCAACTATTGAATAATTACAGTTTCAGTCCCTGCACCTTTAATTAATCAATTAATCCCCAAATTAAATCCAATTAATTCTGGATTAATTCCTAATTAATTAATATAGTTTCCAATTAATATATTATGACTTTAATATATTAATAAACCATATATTTAATTCTTGTTGATTTATTAATCCCATAATAAATCAAGCTTTCTCTCTACCGAATTTTCTACCAAACCTCCAGCCATGAGGGCAACCCAAATGGACTGTGCTTCTATTAATTAGGTAAATACTAATTATTAGTCATGGCTTAGACACCTAATCCAACAATATAAGCATTCAATCTTCTCAATGACAGCACTAAACCGGCTACCAGTAGGTGCATCATTGGCTTCATTTTCAGTAGCATCTCCCTACAAAATTTCACAGTTATCAATGAGGTTGCAAGCCAAGAGAGCCTGATTGTTTCTGAAATAAATGAAAGTGATGCAGAAAAGATGAACATGTTCTTTGGTATATGTTTTGTATCTGTAAAATTACAAAGAGATTATGTATCCTATGAAGTGCTTCTACTAAAGAAATCATAGCATCGATTGATACCCAACCATCGCAAACATTTTTTCATATCACTTACAACAAAACCCTACTTTAAAAGACAAATACTGAAACGGTTTATTAATTAAAATTGCATAATCTTTGAATTAGAACAATATTTCACTGATGATTAGAGATTAAGCACAAAATAGCTCGTGATTGAGCTTATATGATATAAATAACCGTACTTTCCATAGAAACCCTACTTTATATTTACCCCAAATTGGAACCGTGAGGAACAATTTGATTGTAAAATTTGACAAAGTTACGAAAACATACAGGAGGAGGAGTAATGCGAGGATCATGAGCAGGATTAGCAGCAACAGGAAGAGGAACAGGAGGAGCAGATACAGGAGGCGCTTTGTTATCGTTATTATTCTTGGCAGCCTTATTGGCGTCCTTGATAAGCTTCTTCCACGACACAATTGTCGTCTCTCCAGGCCTTAAGTCCACCTCAAACCTCTGCCGTCCACCGTCACCTAATCATGCCGAAGAAGATGACGATGCCGCACCACCACCTCCGCCACTGCCTTCCTCCATCGATAATCCTGCAAGTGAATTATTACACGTTCAAAGAGAGTTTACATACATGCATTTACAGTGGGTTTATATGAGAAATTGGATTGATGTAAACCATAGTGGAGATTAATTTGTGAATTTGGGTGCTTGGATTCGACGATTCGGCTAGGCGCTAACAAATTTAATCTAAATAAAAAGAAGCATAAAAATCAAGAAAAGTGTCGAGAGTGAGAAAACGGCGGGTGGTTTATGCACCGATGTCCACTGACGGCGCTACCTTAGGGTTTTCTTCGAGATGTCTTCAGAGAAAAGCGAACCCTCCTCTTCCCGGCCGGTTAACCCTCCTCTTCCCGACGGGTAAGAAGCACAAATACGAAACACGACCGACAAAATAAAGCGAGGAAAGAGAGTCGATAGCGTGATTTCTTGCCTGCTTAGTGTTCTTCACTCCACCTACCCCATGGCGGTGTAGCATGGCGGAGAAGGAGACGCAAAATCCAGGAAGAGATGCACCGTCCAAAAAAGAAAAGAAGGGTTTATCTGAAAACGTGTATAGGGCGGCGAAGAAGCAAACCGGATCCACATGACCCGGAGGAAGATCCGCGAGTCACAACTGGAAAAAAAACGTAACACCGACCACATAAAATTACGCAAATTAATATATAGATAAATAATGGTTTATCGATCTTCTAATATATTATTTTAATATATACATAATTATATTCCTTTGTATAATTTTACTTAAATTACTTATTATAATTATATTATAATACAATTATGGCCATTATGATACGCCATTCTACTATTTATAGATTGATTTTTTTTTTTTTTTTTTTACTTTGGGCCGACTTTTAGATTATAAACAAAACCTTTTGTTTTTTAACGGGCAATGTCAAGCCGGAAAAAATTTAAAACATACATGAAAACAAATACTTATAAAGGTTGAGAAACAATATGTAAAGAAAGGATATATTAATAATTTTTTTTTATAATTTAATCATATATTCGATTAAGTTCTAATTGTTTTTTTTATATTTAATTAAGCCCAACATCTTGTAAAAATGTTTACAATTTTGGATAGTAGCTGGTTATGTTGTTTTTATATTTTTACAACTATAAGGTCAAAATATAAGAACTTAATTAAATAAAAACTAAAACTTCAACTTTAAATTGTTAAAATGGTCAAAATGTAAGAACTTTAATAAATATTTTCATTCTATATATAACTAAAATTGTAATCATTTAACAAAATGTTTGGCTTAATTGAATATAAAAAAATAATTAGGACTTAATCGAATATAGGATCAAAATATGTATTTGTTGGACTACTTAAGTTATCAACCTATTTATTTTTTTCGTCCATATAGTAATTTGCAACATCATTACTAATTTTATGTCATGGTGACAAACTAACATCCCATTTAGTGCACCGGTATACTCAATAAAGGCTTCATTTTCAACAAATTTAAATGGAAGTTCGCATACAACAAAGAAATTTAATAAAGCTTTATTCATTTTATATCATGCTTCCATGTACTTAAACTTCCCTTGCCACAATCTTTTTTCTTAAAATTAATGTACTTTGTTTTCTAGTATTGTTCGAGATTTTTTTTGTTGCAATTAGGATAATAATTTCTTAAATTAGATGTATCGTTCTTTCGCGTGTCGGCTTTGAGAATAATGGAGCAAAACTTGCATTTTCCATGCTTCCATTCCACTCCATGGTTGTCTTTTATCATGACATTGTCAAAGTACTTCCAAAACAGTCGGACCTCTCGTTCCTTTCATTAGGTTGTCGTTATCTTTTATTCTTTTGTTCAACATTGTCTTCTTTTTTAGTATTCTTAACAAATATGTCATCATCATCCTAACACAATTAAAAAATACAAGTAAACACCATAATGATAGACAAACCAATATAACATTACAACTAGAACTACATGAATGATAGACATCAATTAGAAGAGTAACTTGACTATCTTTTATGGATGGAATCCAATTTTCCACTAATGCTTAAAAATAGGGGTGAAGAAAATTGATAAATTTGTATAATTTTTTGTTGATTTTGAGAGGTGATCAAAATTTCTGTGGAAGGTAGCAAGCATCGTCAACTGTAGACAAGGGAAAAATGATCAATATTTTCTTATTTGATTCTAATTTGGAAATTATTTTTTTTGGGTTTAATTGTATGTCCCTTCATATTCCGGCTCGGTTCTGATAAGTACCCGTACCCATAATACCGAGTATCGCCAGCACTAAGAACGAAAACATGGCAATATAAGGAACTGAATACTAACCCGATTGGAAGCAATTTGGTTCGGTTCATGACTAATACCGGTTCGATTCAGTACCATTGCTTTGCAAAATTGCTCTTTAGGTTTGATATCATTGCTCACCCCTAGTGTTTAGCAATCATCATCCCCTCTTTCTTTAACCCAATAAAGTCCTTCCCAAGTTGGCGAATTTCCTTTGCTTTGCAAAATTGCTCTTTAGGTTTTTCCGAAAAGTGGTCCCAAGGTAACTGATGTATAATGCGAGTCTTCACTGTTTGTTTGAGTTCAATCAATCAGTATAAGGTTTGAGATTTCTATTTTGTCATTGCAAAATTGGTCCTTTAGTTGTCCCGAACTTGGCATGCTTCAAATACCATCTCTATTTTGACTATCCAAGTGTACCATACTTGGATCTGGGGTACCATTTTAACTTGGAGGTTGGCAATCGTTGAAATCTTTATAAGTAGACCATTTCTTCTCAACTTCTACTTCTCTTGGAAAACCCTTTAATGGTGGTTCATTCACCATGCTTTCATACGATTATCCAAAGTCTCCTTCACTTGCTTCATTCACCAATTAGTGGGATTCCCTCCGATCATTCTCTTCACTTTTTCTTTGATCCTTACTTCTTGCATTTCAAGCATTCCTTGAAACCTTTCCTAAATCTTTTCTTATTGGCGAGCCATCATTACACTCAACATTAATTGAAAACTATCAAGCATTGTTGGTACGAATTGCACTTAAATGTTGTCTTCAACAACATTTTCATAACGATCTAGACACAATTAATTTTTGTGTTTACAATTATGAGAAATTCCATATGTAATCCTTAAATAATAATTAAATATCTAAAATTATAACAAATGGATTCCTAATTTATATTCTAAGGCCGCCCTACTTACTTTTCTAATTCTTAATGAACAATAAGGATTAAGTTAAACACTTGGTTCACTTATATTAATTCTCTAATATAAACAATAACTCGTCTCACTTTGGCTATTTTTGATGGTCATTTTAATTAGAAAAACTTATTTTCAAATCATCTTAGTTGCGGAAATTAGAAGTATTGACACTAGATATTGTTATTTTAAATTATCTAGACTCGTCTTATAATATTTAGTTACTTGAAATATTCATGACATGCAATACGATGCTTTAAAATGCTTGCTAATGACCAATTTTCTTTTGACTATCGGATTAGAAATTCATTTAAAGACGTGTATTCATTACTTTGTATCATCTGCATGACACAATCTTTGTATGATTAACACAAACAACTATTTGATCTGATCAAGTATTACTCCACTTGCATTTAATTGTCTTCTTTCATCGTTGTCTAACCAATAGGTGACACACTGCCTCATGAACTCAATCATTTGGAATTGGAACGTCACCTAAGAGCCTCTAATATTCCCACTTGGCTAACAAGGAGGTCATGGGTTCAAACCCTGACACTAACATAACAAGGAGTAGTTTAGGAGTAGGAGTATGATAGATTTCCCGTTCAAAAAAAAAGAGCCTCTAATATTCGATGTAGAATTGAGGCGCTAATTTACTAAAAACATTCACATTAAATTAATTGATTAATAACACAATGAGGTTTTAATGTTTGTCACCTTTCAAACAAACTAGAGCTGACATAGTTGCAAGTCACAATTGTCTAACCAATATGCAACACACTACTTGATGATGGACTCAATCACTTGGAATTGAACGTCGTGAAAGAACCTCCTATAATTGAGGTGCTAATTTTCCGATCTATAATCAAAATAATCATCACATTACACTAATTGATTAGTAACACAATAGTGTTTTAATGTTTGCCATATTTCAAACAAACGAGATTTGACATAAGTGCAAGCCATATGCGTGATCATACCAATGTGTTTTTACAACTCATCTCCTAGATTCCAGTTGTCTTTATTTTGTTATCATCTCGATTATTGACTTATTAGCTTTTTGAAAAGTCAATAAGTTAAAAAAAGTGTTTGAGAAACAAATAAGTTATTTTAAAACCTCATTTCTGACACCCTTGATAAGTCAATAATAAATTAGAAGTAAGGGAGGTATAACTTATTGACTTTTGGAAAACCTGGAAGCTCTTTTTAGACAAAAATACACTTATTTTTTACCCAAACACTTTTTTAAAAACAACTTATCAAATTTTAGCTTCCTACCACCATATAAGCTAATCCAAACACATTTTTAAAAACTATTTTTTAAAAAGTCATAAGTTAATAAGTATTTTTTTTTACCAAAAGTGCTTATTAAGGTAACTAAGCAATCCCAAACACCCCCTAAAGCTTATTTGTTAAAGCTTTCAACTCTATTTAATAGTATACCATGAACAAATAAGAAGGCATCATAATTCTTTCAAAAGTTACCATGTGGTTCTGTCTTTCGTGCACCTGAAAATTTGAAGAAGAAAACCACTTGTGTCATAACCCGGGGAATGGAGAAACCATTTGAGTAGAGTTGGAGAAAGGGATAATGACTTGTAAGGGTAACGAACTTCTGAAATTGTTCACATTTGGTCACTGAACTTATTTTTGTGCTTGATTTACCCATAAACTTTTCCAAATTGTTCATATTATACCATTATGACCGGTAATCGACGGTTTATGTTTATTTGAAATCCTACGTGACATACTAGAAGACTTGGAAGGGTAACGAACTTCTAAAATTGTTCACATTTGGTCACTGAACTTATTTTTGTGCTTGATTTACCCATGAACTTTTTAAAATTGTTCATATTATACCCTTATGACCAATGATCAGAAAGTTTGTGCTGATTTGACATCCGACATGGCATCAGAAAGCCGGGACATAAGTAAGTGCCAGTGGTCTTCAATTGAGTTCGTTTTTGTGCCCTAATCTACAAGGAACGATAGTTCAAAGAACTGAGAAACAGACCGAATACCCTGGTTCCGGTTCCGGTTCGGTTATACAAGGAAATGTGCATGTTTTGTTCCGGACCCGTCCCGAACCGGACTGAGAACCGAAGAACCGAGAACTGATTTAGTAAGAAATGGAGAACCGAGAACCGTACCCATGATACATAATCTAGGTTCTGTTCGGTCCAGGTCCAGATCCAAGACCCGGTTCAGGTCAGGTACAAGGTCCAGAATCTCATCCCTAGATTGAACTATCGTTCTTGTAGATTAGGGCACAAAAACGAACCCAACCAAAGACCATTAACCCTTATTTATGTCTCAGCTTTCTGATGCCACGTCGGATGCCAAATCAGCACAAACTTTCTATCATCGGTCATAAGGGTATAATATGAACAGTTTTAAAAAGTTCATGGGTAAATCAAGCACAAAAATAAGTTCGGTGACCAAATGTGAACATTTTTAGAAGTTCGTTACCCTTCAAAGTCTTCTAAGATGCCACATAGGATTCCAAATCAGCATAAACCTTCTATTACCGGTCATAATGGTATAACGTGAACAATTTGAAAAAGTTCATGGGTAAATCAAGCACAAAAATAAGTTCGGTGACCAAATGTGAACAATTTCAGAAGTTCGTTACCCTTACAAGTCATTATCCATTGGAGAAAATGAGAGAAAGTGAGAAACCATCCGCCCACTGTTTTTTACAATAATAATTACTAAAAGTATAAAAATGTTATATTGTTATTAAAAACTCAAATGTATGGTCATCGATTGTAGTTTTTGGTATGCAGTTAAAATTGAAAAATAGACTACATTATAAAGATCGTCATTTTAGTATTATTTTTGTGCTATGGTTGACAATCATACGAAAAAAACATTTCTAATTATATATTCATTCTACAAGTTTCAAAGTAAAGAGTCTGAATAGATTTAGAATTTAAAAGTTTAGAAATTTTCAGGACATCATCTTCATTACACCTTGAAAACTGCCAAATATTAATATTTGTTTGGAGGAGCTTATAACAAGCAGATCATTCCAATTTTATCTGCAAGAACAAGATGAAATTCTGCAAGAAATACCAGGAATACATGCAAACGCAAGATCAAAAGAAATTACCTGCTGTGGGTTTTAAAAATCTCAAGAAGATCTTGAAGCGTTGCCGTACTGATACGACTCTTTCACAGAATTCCCGTCGATCACAATCTCCGTCGCCTCTTAACGATTCACCTCACGGCAGTTCCGCTATTTGTCCTCATCATTGCGCTGGTACCCTTCAATATCTCTCAATATATTTTCATTGTATGCCAGGACAATCCTTATTGTTTCGGCATCTTAACAAGCTGGTGGTGAATTTTACTTTCATCATTACATTTTGTTGAGTTTGTCCCTCAGGTGTTTGATTAAATGTCACAAATTATCTTCTATTTTCCAACATCATCTCTCTCCTTTATATTTCGATTTGCTGTTAAGAACTTCTTTTCCTGTGCAATGAAGGGTTCTAACAACCAATTTCGTTAAGGCTGGTATCAAATTTGATCATTCAAAACGATTACCTGATCCCTGTAATTAATCATAAGCACATTTGAAAATTGATTATTAGAACATAAAGTTATAATATAATAATCGGATAATCACTTCTAAAACACATATCCACACACCCCTTTATTTATCTCTAAGCCAGGAAGATAAAGAGAGCTTTCAACTTTTGCCAATCAACTGATATTGTTCTAGAAAATCGGTACTAAAGATTGAATGACTCATATGGATAAATTCCAGAAACTTGTCAGGAATATGATCTTACAATGTTGTGATTTGTTCACTGAATCTAAATTTTGACCTAGAAAATCGTGTAACGGTGATTTGATTATACAATAATGTGTAGTGTGCGATGGAACTTTCTTTCCTTCCCTTCTGAAAGAGATGTCAGCTGTGGTTGGATGCTTTAACAAACGTGCACAGAAACTGCTTGATGTACATCTGGCAACAGGGTTTCGTAAGTACTATGTTTGGTGCAAACAGAAGTTGCGGGGTGACCATGGTGCTTTGGTCAAAGAAGGCAAAGACCTAGTTAGTTACGCAATTATCAATGCCATTGCTATGCGTAAAATTCTCAAGAAATATGACAAGGTTGCTTTCTCACTCCCTTACTTTTTCTTTTATTAATCTGGACCAAATGATTAATGGGTTGAACCAAAAAAAAAAAAAGAAGTTGGCTTAATGTATAAAGACATTAACCTTTTACCTTTTTTCCTCCCTAACTCATTTCGCGGATAATATTGTGAAATTTGTTTTTTTTAGAATATAAGGGCAAAATGGTCATTTAGTCTGATTCTGGTTAGTGTTGAAGAGGAACAAAACTAATGTATACAGCTCTTCATCCATACAAACATGACTACTCATTCAACAACTTTACCCGTACAAAACTTAATGAGAAAAAAGAAAAAAGAAACAGTATGGGTGCTTCTGTTTTACTTAACACAAAAATAACAATTTAATAGAGAAATTTTAGGTGGTCCTTAATAAATCCCAACTGTTAACAAATTTGTTTTTGTTTATTTGTACCTTCCATTTCCTTGTGTCTGTTATCATTTTCTCATATATTATTAAACATTCATTCAGATAACATTTTATCCGAGCATGGTCTTAGTGGTATATGTTGAATTTTAATTGTAGATACATTACTCTAAGTATGGGCAAGCGTTTAGGTCGCAAGTTCAAAGTATGCACATGGATATCTTACAGTCTCCATGGCTGTGTGAACTTATTGCGTTTCATATTAATTTGAGGGAAACAAATGTGGATACGAGAAAGGCTTCTGATATATTCGAGGGTTGTTCTCTTGTGTTCAATGATGGGAAACCCTCACTTTCGTGTGAGCTCTCTGATACATTGAAACTTGAGATTGGATTGACTTGTTCTATATGCTTGGTAAGTCTTGCATTCTTCTTTTATTCAATTCATTGTTTCTTTGCATGCGTTCTTTACTGGAAATTGTTTATATTCCACTTGTTAATCATTGACTAATTCTAATTGGTGGATGGTCCTTGTATTTCCCTTTCATGAGCTCATAACTAAGAATAGATCGACATTTGTCATTTGTCAAGTGCTAATTGTGAACGCAATTTCGACCACTTACATTTGTGTAACTTGTATATTAATCAAATGGGTTAGAAACTAGAAAGTCTCGCAACATTTTAAATTATTTTATTAAAAATAATATATTATAAGGGATAAACACTAAAAATGTTTCTTGCAGCGTATTTTTAGAAACCGTCACTAAATAACCACACATCTCTCTTTGAAATTACTTAACCATTTTATATTAATTTGTGAAAACTCCAATATAATGCAAAATAAATAGCATGTTAAAATCATTCGTCAAGATAATTCATACAACCAAAGGTATTTCGTAAAATCCGTTTTGCAACAATAGATGGCTATTGAATTGAAGTTTTTCAAAAGGTGCCCATTTCGTGATACATTGATTTAACAATTTTTCATAAACATATTTAATACATTGATTATTTACAAAAAAGCACAAGACAAAAAGTAGTGGCCAGTCCACCTTTAACAAAAATACTTGTTTTAATCCAACTCATAGGCCATCAAGATATCTTGAAGATTTAAATAAGCTATAGCAAATATAAGATGCAAATTAATTCAATGACTTAGGCCAAATTCAAACCGTATCTCTCTTTTAGGAAACTTTATTCACCAGACTTTATACAACACAAAATCACTTTGATACACTCCCAACATGTTTTACATAATATGTTTGATTTCGGAACTCGCCAAATTGTAGTTATACTTGCCAGCATCATATTGCTAATTCATTAGAAAGTAATTATCTTTACATTTTGTTCATTTAAAAAAACAGGACACTGTATTTGATTCAGTTGCTCTTACTTGTGGGCACATCTTCTGCTACATGTGTGCTTGCATGTCTGGATCAGTAACAATTGTAGATGGATTAAAAGCAGCAGAGCCAACATCAAAATGCCCTCTTTGTCGTGAGGTATCTACCATTTATATCCATACACAAATTACGAGATTAACCTTGGTTGATTTTCTTAAATCTACATTTCCTTGCTTGTGTCTACTATAGAGATTGAACATATCATGCTACTGCTGATTTTGTTGATTTCAGACAGGGGTTTATGAAGGAGCTCTTCATTTGGATGAGCTTAATATTCTACTAAGTAGAAGGTGTGTTTTATTAACCATTATGATATCCTAATATCAATCATAGTTGCGAAAATGGTACTTACTGGGTTTTTTTTTTTTTTTTTTTTTTTTAACTTGAAAAGTTGTCCTGAATATTGGGAGGAAAGACTTAAAAATGAAAGAGTAGAAAGAATCCGCCAAGCAAAGGAACATTGGGAATCCCAATCACGAGCATTTCTTGGTATCTAAATAAAGTATTTTCTTCACAATAACTAGCTTCGGTAATCATTGTGGATAAATCTTGTTTCAGTTTTGTACATATATTTTGTGTTTGACATCTGATAATAATAATGATAATGATTTATAATGTTTGACTTTTGACTCATAAAGCAAAGTTATATAGTTGCATGTATTACCGCAAAAACATATAGGATTACAAAGGAATGTCAAAACTAGGATCTATAAATGCAACACTGCTGCAAAATGCAACTTCAAGAGACTAACAGCTAATTGATCAAAGGGGAACAAGCATTGGGTTCTTATCTTTACACATGTGATATCTCTTGCATAGCTTTTCAAGAGTAGCAACCGAGTGCTGCAGCTTGTTAAGTTTTGTATCCATGAACATGCTCTGCAAACAGGGAGCCAGTGAGCCGAAGGGGTAAAAAACTCAGAATACTAGAACTATGTTTCTCACCTGATAATCATCGCCGTATTTCTCTACGAGTGCTCCCATATGAATCCGTTGCATAGCTGTCAATGGTTGCAAAGGAGCTGTTTTCCCGTCTACGCGCTTCTTTCCAAGTGCTGATTTTACATCTGCAAAGCCGACCATCATATAAATCATTGGGAAACAAAATCGCTCAGCACTAGAAATATGCAATCAAAATTACTAACAATCTCGAACTTAATATATTGCTAATAGAAAATCTAACACTTGGAGTGGAGTCTATGCTGCGATTCATAAATCTATTTTAACAGAAAGGAACCAAACTGCACGCGAAATACATCTCAACGAGCTAAATGCCTAAATCAATCAAAATATACGGAACATAAAGTATGCAGTGCATTCTAAATAATATAAGCAACTAACCGTCTTCTTCGAGTTCGCTGCCGGAATCAATTGGCTCGAATTCAGAGATTGGACCATCGGATTTGGGAGGAGGAAGTTGAAGCGACTCGCTCTCGATAATTTTCGAAGTGCGAGAACGAACACCGAGCAAATTGGGGTTCGAAACAACACCGAAAGACTTGTAGTTCTCAAGAACACTGCCTTGGTCGTCCCATTTGGTTTTCGACAAATCGACAATAGATCGGAACTTTGGTGGGAGAGAGAAGGCTGGTTTGAAAACGTGAGGGTTCTTCTTCGGCAACCCTACACGGACCTTCGTTCTGGATCGCTTATACTTTCTTCTTGACCCGCCCATCTTTGTCTGTGTGGAGTGTGAAGGCGTAGATGAACAAATAGGTTAGAACTTAGACGAACGGAGGGTTTATTAGGGTTTATACTTTATAGTTGGAGGTGAAGCCGAAGGTATGCGCTCCTTTATATTACTCGATTAAAAAAATGTAAATATGAATTAGAAAATGAATAATTTTTAAAAAGTAATCTTAAATAAAAGATAATTGTCAACCGCCCTGGGTTGCAGGGCTGAGTACCTTCAGGTGAGACCAAATTGCCGGTTTCAAAAAAAATAACAGATTAAAGAAATGTAAATATGAATTAGAAAATGAAGAATTTTTAAAGGATAATCTTAAATAAATTTTTTTATGTGTATGTTGTGTAAGTTAATCTTCACACATACATGTCACATTATTGAGCTGACCAAGATCTTTGATTTTGAATTATTTGCTCAATAATTTTTTCAATTCATCAATTTGTTTTCCAAAGTTTCCTTAAATCCTTGCAAGAGGAATGGTAAAGAAACCCAGAGGCCCTGTTTTTATCCATTGTTTTTATCCATCGATTAGAATAAGGGAATAATATAAACAAATATGGCATCCTCGAGGGTGTGTAGTGTGAACACACTGGTGTTTCTCCTTGGTGGTGATACGATTCAGAGGGATTCAGAGGGAGGATCTACTTCTCTCTTTGAACTCTCGTTTCTCGGTTCTTGGAAAACACATAAACACATAATATTGAAGTAGTATTATTCATTTTAAAAATGTAGGGGTAAGAATAATAACCGAAAAACCAAACCAAAACCGAAATAACCAATAAAACTGAACCATTATAAGTGAACCATTTATAAAACCGAACATTTTGGTTTTTATTCTTGACAACCAAAATATAATGGTTCGTTTTTGGTTTTATAGGGAAACCGCCCTATATTAATTGAACTGTCCATAAATATAGTAATATATAGTTTATATTTTATATTTTATATGTTACAAGTTAAATAGATAACATTGAATTAATAATATCCAGCCCAAATGAAAAAACCAAAGTCCAAAAAGTTTAGTATAGGGAGTATACGAGGGGTTGGACGTGGTCATCAAGTTTCGCTATTTAGTTTTCCTGTTTGGAGCGTTGCCTCCTTTATTATTCTCATTGCCCTCTTTGATATTGTCATCTCGGTGAATTTATGTTAACTATAATTTTTATTTTAGTACTCTTTAGTTTATGTTAATTATAAATATTGTTTGTGATATTGTTCCGTTGAGTTCCCGTTAAATGTTAATCACGTAATTATTGTACTTTAGTAATTTTGTTAATGTTTATTTTATAAACTAGTTCAATGATTATTGACTTTGTTTTTTCACTTTAGTTAACTTATAACAATGTAGTTTTTGTTGGTTATATTTTATAGCAACGTACTTTAGTTTTCGTATATTCTAATCTTAACGGTTAACCAATATAAACCGATAACCATAACCAACTTAACCAATTTAACTGTTAACCGAAACCAATATTAACAATCATCTAATGCTTAAACAAATGTATTAACGGAATGCTTTGGTTATGATTCAGTTTCGACCATTAACCGCCCCAAACTTCCACATACACCCTCCTATCAAACTGTTTTGTAATTATTTTTCTTGAAAACGTGGTTTGTAAATAGTTAAACGTTTTCGTCGTTGTTATCCTTTCTTCAAGTATAGATCTGGGTAGTCAATCTCGCGCTATAGCGTTGCTATAGCGCTAGCCGAGATAGCGTTTCGTGGAGTCAGACCGAGATATAAATGAAAATCTCGGTTAGTAATCTCGTTGGCGCTATTCTCGCCAAGATTTTCCGAGATTTAGCGCTATTTGGGACCGCTATAGCGGCGCTATGACCGCTATTTGGACCAGGCGATTATTTTTCCGAAATTTTTGAAAAATATTGGGTTGTTAACTGTAATGTGTGTTGAGGTCGTTATTTTGTGTATATTTTTTCATTATGTGATATGATTCTTTGTATCAGATATGATTATGATTAACAAGAAATTCAATTATTACTTATGAATATAGGAGTATAAATATTAATTTTATGTAATATAAAAAACCGCTATTCCGCTGCTATACCACCGCTAAAACCGCTATTTCAAATAGCGGCCAGTGATCGCTATTTCATTTTGGGCCGCGATAACTGCATAGGTATAGATAAGCTTAGAATAATGCAAAATGAATAAAGTTACTTAAAAAAACAAAAAGCAAAAAAAAAAAAAAAAACCATATGTGCAATATTAAGCCACATCATTACTGCATAATAGCATGGTATCATACACAAGTTATTACAAGTTCGAGTCCCTTTTTAATAGGTAAATTTCGATTTTATGCCCCTTGAGTACCAAAAAATAGCATGAAAGACCTTTTGAAACAAAACTCAATATTTTGTTAGGCTATAATATTATTTCTTTTACTTGTTTTGATGTATACGACATTGTAAGCGCTAGCCTTTTATTTATATAGTTTTCTTTGCCATTCTTTTTCCCGATCAAGCAACATGAAAAGATAAATCATAACGTATATTAAGTTACATGTTTTTCAAACTTAGTATGAAACCCGTGAAACCATATACGGGTCATTGTTAAAACAAACATGTGACGTTGTTTGGCAGTTATAATCTCATTAACCTAGTAATCTATGAGGTCTAAATTCACCACCAAATACATTTACAAAGTTGTTTTTAAAAAATTACATAAAAAATTTGGTTTTTTGTAAGGTCAAAGGATCATGTAATAAATAATGGTTAGTAAATAAATAAATAAATAATGGTTAGTAAATAAATAAAATAATGTGGTTTCTTAGGGAAAAAAGAAGAGCATAAACCCTCGGCGACACACCGGGAGTTTTATAGCTTCCGCCTCCCAATTGCTTCCTTGCCTCGCCGCACATGGACGCGACCGATATGGATGTGGAAGTAAATGAAGAACAAAACCGCATTATTCCAAATTCCGGCAGCTCATCGAAGCGATTTGCACTAAAGAACTCCATTCAAACCAATTTCGGTGATGATTACGTTTTCCAAATCGTCCCCAAGTATGTATACCCCGTCGGTAGCCTCAACCAATTCGTTTTTATTTGCAGAATGATAATATAATTGAATCTTTGTCATCGATTTGGTTTGTCTGATTCGTGTGTTTGTGTGAATTCGTTTTCAGGGAAGACTGGACATCCATGGCTGTGTCTCTGTCGTCCAATACCGTGAAGCTGTATTCACCGGTAACCGGTCAGTTCGTCGGAGAATGTTGCAGAGGGCAGCATTCTGATAGTATCAACCAAATCTTATTTTCCGGGAATATGTTGCACTCTTGTTCGTCTGATGGCACTCTCAGGGCTTGGGATACTCGCTCCTATCAACAGGTCTCTGCCTTTTGTGTTTCTAACAATCTAATTAGTGATTTTAATGTTTCACATTCCAATTTTGTGATTCAGTAGCATTTTCAGCAGTTAACTTAACAGATTTCCATCTAAAGTGCAAAAATAGGCATTAGTTCTTGGATGAAGTTATGTTGTTCACTATGTGTGTAATTATACATGAATTGCAGGTGTCTTGTCTAAATGCTGGTCCTTCTCAAGAGATATTTAGCTATTCATTTGGTGGATCAGGTGATAATCTTCTTGCTGCAGGTTGTAAATCTCAGGTAACTATATCATGAAATATGCGTTTATCTTTCCATTATTTGCAAAGTTATATCGATGCCTGCAATTGAAGTGGCTTAGAATTCAGCTTTGATCTTTGGTTTGCATTTGTTGTCGGTGTAGATTCTCTTTTGGGACTGGAGAAACAGGAAGCAGGTTGCATGCTTGGAAGAGTCTCATATGGATGATGTGACACAGGTTTGTTCTAATTCTATGGTTTTTGACATGTTCACAGCAAATGGATAACAAATATGGATCCTGTTTATTTGTCATTTTTGCGATTTTGATTTGGTTTCATAGTTCTACTACCAGTGGATCATGTAACGAACTTATTATGATTTTGCGACAGGTTCACTTTGTACCAAATCAGCAAAATAAGCTTATATCTGCCTCTATTGATGGACTAATTTGTACCTTTGATACCAGTGGAGAAATCAATGATGATGATCATTTGGAATCAGTAAGTGTGGAATTTCCGGTCTTCACATTTTAGTAATATTACATGTTATTTATTTTTATTTTTTTCCAATTATAAGATTCATATGCCTTTGCTGACACAATTGATGTTGTGGAGGTGATCAATGTGGGGACATCAATTGGGAAAGTGGGGCTTTTTGGAGGGACATATGAGAAGCTGTGGTGTCTGACTCACATTGAAACTTTAAGGTACTTTTTCTGATTTTACACTTGTTTTTTCTTGCAAAAATGGGTAACTTCATTAGATCATGTATCTATGCTGAAAGAGCTTGCAATCTAATGAACACATCCTTGATGTTTCTTATACTTTGATATTGGTTTATGTCTCTTCTTTTAGTATTTGGGATTTGAAAGATTCAAGAGCTGAAGCCAACTTTGAGGATGCCCGGCCCTTGGCCTCTAATAGCTGGTCTCTAGATCATGTATGTAACCTTACTCTTTCCACTTATAAGAGTGTGAGTTAGTTTTTTGGTTTATTGCAAATCAACTAGAGGGACAATTTTAACTCGTCTATATGAAAATGGGTCAGTTTTGGTTATAATTATTGTTGTTTAAAAAAAGCTAAAAAGGGAAACGAGTCGAACGGTTTAAAAGTCTTCAAAATTATTTCCTGCAAATTTGCCCTAAATTAATCCATTATTCTTGTATATATTTGCAAAAATGCAGGTTGACTATTTTGTTGACTGCAACTACTCTACGGTGGATGATCGTTTATGGGTAATAGGTGGCACGAATGGCGGCAGTTTGGGGTACTTCCCTGTGGGTTTTACAGAAGGTATGAGATCAATTCAATCTCCAGAAGCAGTTCTTCATGGCGGTCATAGTGGTGTTGTTAGAAGTGTGTTACCTTCACCCACCATCACAAGTGGGATGAACAGCCAAACACAGGGTATTTTTGGGTGGACAGGTGGCGAAGATGGACGATTATGTTGCTGGTTGTCTGACAACTCATCTGACATTAATCATTCCTGGATATCAACTTCACTGGTGGAAAAACACCCCAAGAATCGCAAGAAAAAAAGGCATCAACCTTATTAGACTGCAAGTCAGGACGAGGTTTTGGTGTATGTTGTGTAATATTTATTTCCTCTTTTGGTTTTTTAAATTAGTTTTTCCTTTTCTTTTTCATGACCATGCCAGATTCTGTGATTTGTCCCTCTCTTCCTGTGTAACAAAAGTTCAATTCTTTCTCTAAACGTGTATCAATAGTTGATTAGTTTCTAGTGCTTTCGTTTTTCTATCATCGAATCGCATCTTACCCGTATGAATTTACTGACTTTTGTTAGTTGTCTCTTTAATTACAACACAAGCAAGTTCGTCCAGATTATTCTAAAATTTAGTGTGTTTAGTAAAATATTTGCTGAAATTTATATGTTATTATTAACAGATAACAGTTGTAAAATATTAGTGACCTCAACTCTATGTTATGTATTTCTTTTGATTTTGTCCTAGTTAAAAAACAATTTAGATATTTTTGGTAATTAGTTCAAGATTTGGTTGAATGTTTCACGTAAGACGATTTTCTTTGGATGAAATGAGCGTAAGATCTTGCTGACATTTTTCACGATGATATTTTTTTTTTCTTGGTAATGTGTATCAGTCAATGATATTAGTCTATGACTCTTTATAACTCGAAAATGGAATACCATTTTTTATATGTGGGTCAGACAAACTCCTCTTTTGGTGTAACAACGAGCAGGCAAACACAGCTTGAAGAGTATAAATTAGAAAAAGTACGTAGAAAGGGTATGAAACTACATGTTTTAATATATGACAAACAACTAAAAAATATATGTATTTGCGACGATAATTGTAAAAATATCCCACGCGTAAACATGCGGCAGGCCGGTTAAAATATAGATATTAGGTAGTCCTATAAAATAAATAGACGTAGTTGTTTATATATGTTTTTCTGGAAAACTTACCGTCGAGGTTTCGTGGTGTAGTTGGTTATCACGTCAGTCTAACACACTGAAGGTCTCCGGTTCGAACCCGGGCGAAGCCAAACACTTTTTCACCTTATTAATTATGGGCGTGTTTGTTATTATCTAAAAGATCTTTTGTACCACTTCTAGCTGCAGGCGGGCAGACTTTTAAATAAAAGCGCGTTTGTTTTTTTAAAGCTTGAAGAGGTCTGCCGCCTCTTCCTGTTGACGGAGCTCCTACCGCGTCGCTTCTTCCTGCAGCAGAAGCTGCTCTTGCCGCCGTCGCTTCTTCCGGCTGCCGGAGATCCTGGCGCCGTCGATTCTTCTTGCAGCCTACGCTGCTGCAGCCGCCGATCCTTCTTCCTGCTGCCGTCGATAAGTTCTCCTTCTACCCTAAAATCGAATTCTCATTCTAGTTTGGTTATTCTTTGGTGATTGTTTATTGATCGTTTTCTAGTTTGGTGATTAATAATGTGCTACTTTTTGAGCTTTGATGAGTTTTGTGGTTTACTGATTGATCGATGTTCATCCCTAAGTTGGTTTTTTTAGGTTAGCTGTGTTGAATAGGAGACGATGAAGTTTAAATTCCGATTCCCTCCGGTGAAAACATAAGGTTTTTCATGGTGAAAACAATTAAAAAGGCTAGAACAAAAAAGGATATAGATAACTTTAAATTTGAAAGCAGGAGACGTTGATATGGCTGAAATCAAATGCTATGTTACTGTCATATGATATACATAAAAAGGATAGGTCTCGAAGCTTTATTTGTTTGATATGGCTGAATATTTATTTGTTGAATTTTAGTGCTTTGTTGTTCAATATCTTGCTGAAGCTATTGCAAAGTCATGCATTGAGAAAAAGATTACGGCTGTGGCCTTTGATAGAGGTGGTTATCCTTATCAAGGATGTGTTCGTGCACTAGCTGATGCAGCTCAAGAACATGGTCTTCGATTCTAGTTACCCGGTTAATGTTATGTTGTTTTTATTATTATTCAAGTTTGATTCTTTTTTTGTCCACAATATTCATAAGATTTTTATATATAGCAGGTTGAGTTGTACCTCATTAGAAGGACTAATGGAACAGTTTTGAACAATTGTTGTATGTAATTGTTGTTAGCATTTGACTAATGATGTTATAATTGATATTTCAAAGGATGGGAAATAGTTATGAACAATCGTTGTATATAATTGAACGACTTTTTGTGTCCGATTTATCCAGATTTTGAATCTAATTTATTGAAAAAAATATATTTTAAATTAAAAAAAGCATGTTATTTAAAAAGTCTTTTAAGTTAAAAAAAATCAATTTATTTAACTTGTAATTTATTTTAGCAGCTTGCAGACTTTAAAAAACAAACAGTCTTTTTCATGCAGACTGCAGACGTTTGGTCCACCACTTCTTATGCAGCTGTGGTCCGCAGACCGCAGACATTTTAGCTCTTCAAAAACAAACAGCACCATATGATATGACTATTTGGCAGAATCTATTGGATCCGGGTTGAACCCCAACGATGTCGGTGACAATTTTTCACCTAATATAAACTCCTCTATTACCCGGTATTTCTACATATTAAACGATGAAAGGTCATGCAAAATGTATCTACTGTCTATATGCAATCCTTTTTTTTAAACTAAATTAATTTTTTAATGATATGATTGATTTATCTTCAACAATAAAAAGGCACATTAACCGCAACTGGTATAAAAATATAAAATCCTACTATAAGTTCTTAAGAAGTATATGTTGGTTCAATTTCGAATCGGTAGCATCTTCTAAATCTGTATGACAAATTTCAGTTTCTTTCCTTAGTAATTCACAGAAAATATATTTTTAGTAAAACGATTGCAGACCAACAAGGTTTCGTGGTGTAGTTGGTTATCACGTCAGTCTAACACACTGAAGGTCTCCGGTTCGAACCCGGGCGAAGCCACTGTAGCTTTTTTTTTTTTTTTTTAAACTTCTTGTTCGTTTAGCTCTAATCGACGTGGATCTGGTTTAAATCCATGCGACCCATTGAGGGATTGACACTCTTTGCACCTGATATTTTTTAGTTTGGCTAACAATGTTGAAATCAGCTTAAGATAAATATACCAAATATGTGGAAAGTCTATTTTTACTTGAACACAAAATTTTAAATCATTTTACTTAAAACAAATTAAATTACTTTTATGTTGCATATCTAACACATAAATTTATCTAAAATAAAAAAAGACGATAGTTTACCAAGTTAATAATTAATGTGTTTTTGAAGTATAAAATCAGAAATTGGGTAAACATGAGGGATGAGATGAGATGAATTAACTAGTGACTCTTCTTCTATACAGTTGCCTAAAAAACAATTGGTTAAAGAAACAGAAACTGAAAACTTTGCTATACACTTAGGTTGATTCTACATAAAGTAGCTCAAAAGTTTCTTCTTCCTGGATCCACCTTCTCCATAGAGTTCATTCCATTGTACCAGTTCACTCATATTTGCTGACTCTGACGATACACTTGCGCATACCTGCATAATAATAATGAATAATCAACTCCTTGTTTCTGTATTAAGTCATAAATATATAATTTGATTTGATACCTGTTCATGGGCACTTTTAAAATCATCCAAACTTATAGCCCGAACGTCTGCACTGCTGTGCAAAGGAGGCAATGCTGTATTTTCGGCCAATGCTTTAGCCTTCTCCTGCACAATTAGGGAGTCAACATTTTTATAAAAGCGGGACGATTTATGTTATATAATAAAAAATAAACCTTCTTTTCCTTGTCCAAAATTTGTCTTATTGGATAATGTGCAGCAGCTACACAAAGATTCTGAAATTCCACCATAACACAACTAACAGTGAATAAAGAAACAAAGAAAATTATTAACACGAGGAAAAATAACCTTCAAATCGCTTCCTGAGTAGCCATCTGTCATATTTGCGATGGCTTCAAGATCAATATCTGATGCCAATTGCTCTTTTGCCAATATCACTCTTAAAATCTTCTCCCTATTGACGGCATCCGGTAAATTGACCATCAACCTAATAACAACATATAAAATATGTGTCAATTGCCCAAAATGCCCGTTGATAAAGAGAAAGAGAATAGAAATTTACTTACCTCCTTGGTAGTCTCCTGATTACGGCCTCATCAAGATCAAAGGGCCTATTGGTTGCACCAAGTACAAGTACACGTTCTCTATCCTTTGTACGCAAACCGTCCCAGTTCACCATAAATTCATTTTTCATTTTTCTCATTGCTTCATGCTCACCTGGATTTTCACGTCTCCCCAACATACTGTCAACCTATTCAAACAAACAAACACAAATTCAATAAACATATATGCATAAAAATGAAAAACCTTTATATTATATACCAACCAACCTCATCAACAAACACAACACTGGGAGCGATTTTACTTGCAAGGCTGAACACTGCTTTCACATACTTCTCTCCTTCACCAAACCACTACAAAAAACCAAACCATTAATTTCTACCAACAAGTTTAAAACTTTTTAAAAATCATCAATACCTTTGAAGTGATGCTTGACATTGATATGTTGATAAAATTAGCACCAGCCTCAGTTGCCACGGCTTTTGCTAGCATTGTTTTACCCGTGCCAGGTGGTCCGAAAAGCAAAATTCCTTTGCAAGGCTGGAAACAACAAATTCCTAGTCATATAATTAAATAAGTTTTTAATATTATATCCTCTGGTTTTTACCTTTGTTAACTGTCCTTTACAAAATAACTCGGGTCTTTGGAGAGGTAGCATCACCAATTCTTTTAAAGTCTCCTTCACTGTTTCTAAAGCTCCAATATCATCAAAACTAACACCAATATCATTTGGAGGAATAACTTCAGACAGGAGTCTCTTCTCAAATTCATTTTCAGTAACCACGTCCTGCATTTCATTTTTAACCATTTAATCATTTTAACTTTTCTATATCAAGATGTGCCTTATTTTTACCTTTAGTGTCTTCTTTGAACTTTTACCCTCATTAAGAGTACCTTGCAATATGTCAAGCCCATACTTGATGCTATACATAAAACACAAAGTAAGCACTCATATACAATTATTAATGTATTATCCTTATTTTTTATGGGTACCTTTCACTAGAAATCACGAGTTTCGCATCTTTAGCAACAGATTCACAAGTCTGCATAAAGTGATGACTAACAGCCCATCCAACAACTTTTTCCGCATCTAATATAACAAAAAGACAAAATTACTTGATGGAAAACATGTGATTAAAAAAAAAAAAAAAAAAAAAACTAACTTTCATGTGTCAAGGCTTGGTCTTTTATGCAGGTTGCTTCAAGATCTGAGCAACCAATACCTACTTGATTCAGTACCTGAAAACATGAGAATGTGTGAGTATAATTCTAAGTGTTGTATTTGGTGCTTAAAATCATAGTATACTGACTGTTCGAATGATGATAATGTTTGACTTTGATTTCAGGGTCTCTGTATCTCGATCTAACTGTTGCTTCCAATCTGAAAGTAATGCTTCATCCTGGCATGGCATGCCATGTTATTAATATCCTCAAAAGCAAGCACATTGTAAGACTAAAATGGGTTTTAGTTTACCTGAGGTGTCTGTATGGTCACTTTGTTTGGAAAAAGGCGAGTGACTTGCTTCATGGCTTTAGGGCTTTCTTTACCTTTATCATTCAATCTACCAAAACTATCCTGAAAAAGAATTAACAAAGTTGTAGTTGTAGTACAAAAAGGCTTGTTGGTGTATCAAATACATACTGGGAAAGCCAGGTCAAGCAATGCAGTCTGATTGTTCCCAAATTTTGTGAAAAGCAATCCACCAGGTTGAGACTGCAAAACATATAAATTATAATTAGATAATGTAGAAGATTGTTGGCATACTAATCTAATGTTAAATTCTTACTTTCTCTTTCCCGTTGTCCATCTGTACATGTGATGCAATGACAACCACATTCCCAGGCATTTTCTCAAGCTTACTTTTAAGAGAAGCATAGGCTTCAGGGTTCCCAAGTATTGCCTTTTCTATATCTTTTACAAATATTATGAATGGACTGATTCTACTTTCTTCTATAGCAATCTCTAAAAGTTCACTAACCCCAAGCTTCTCAACATCATCTGAACTAGAAGAATCAAGCCGAAGAAATTGAGCTGCAAATGATACCACAACACAAAACCATTTTTTTATTAATCCAACAATACAATAAAAGGTATACGGATCGGTTAAATGTTAGGATTATTACCAGCACAGAAAAAACCATGATCGTCTTCACAAATACCTCCAAGATCATTGCCTTCTGGAATTTGTTTATCAAATCTTACACCAATCTTAGAATACCCATTTTCAACAAATGCAAGTAACACTTTTCCCTTATAACCGTACGCTGGACCCCTATGAAATACATTTCTTCTTTAGTCAAAACAAAAACAAAGATGTAGAAATGAAGATACCTCATGGGAGCTTGCAGAGGAGAAAATCCAGCTGATAAGGGACCCACATATTTAACTCTATCACCTGCCAAATGTAATTTGAAATTTTACATTGATAAGTATGTTTCTGTAAAAGTGCTTATACCAATGAGGGATAGAGGTAAAAGGGTAAAATTTGTATCTGCATCGCTGGCATGAAAAAGAAAACGAAGCTACGATACATATGCTTTTTGGGGTTAAAACAGTGGTAAAAGGTTAATTGGTTAGAAGAAAACAACTTATCAAAACTGCTTATTGAAGTCAATAAGCACGATTCATTTTATTCCATCCAACCACTCATTAGCAATACCAAACCGCAATAAGCTAATAAGCACCTTAAATGAGTCCTGTGTATGTAAAGTGGTTGAATAAGTAATGATGTTTGTCCGGATAAAGTGTTGTATACATAAGACTTGTTACTTTTCTAGACTGAAGAAGACCAAATGACCATTTTACCCTTACATTCCAAAAACCAAACTTCACAATATTCATCAACTTTAACAATATCCATCAATTTTAACGTGACACAAGTTGGGAAGAAAAGGAAGGGCAAATAAGTAGTGTCTGAATACATTAAGCCAGGTTTTTTTGGTTTGTTTCTGTCCAGATTAAGTAAACGAGAAACAGCCATGTATAGTTGTTCAGATTAAGTGCTTAACCCATTAAGCTCATTGAGTCAAAAAGAAACAGCCCCTTATATAATATATAACCATCTAGACATATAGTGACATTTAAAATGCAAAGATTACATGTATATGTACCTTCCTTGAAAGTGTGAGTTTTTGATGTTGCAGTGGATGCCTCTTGCTTTGGTTGAGCATATGAGCACGTGGTGGACCCACATACACCATTTAAACAGCCATGTATATCACCCTTTTTAGAATGCATAGCACCTGCCCGTGTAACCCTTTTTGTAAAAAAATTTGCCCTTGTGCTCTCCTTCAGCAGCGTGTCAATTTCCTTAGCTACTGATCCCTGATATGATCAAATAATACAAGTTTATTAAGGATAAATAAGTAATATCAAAGAGTGAAATGCAAATTTCATGAAGAGCTTACACCAGGTAATGAAAGAGAATCAACTACAAGCAATCGGACACCAAAATGTTTTGCAAGAGCCTTTGTCAATGTTTCTTGGTATATTTCTGAACCTGTGTACGCCATACAGATTATAAATTTATAATGTCAAGCAGAAAAAACAAGAAAGATATTTTAAAAAAAAGGTTGAAGCTGTACCAGCTGGGCCAGATAATAATATTCTGGGGCATACGGTAGGCAGATTTGAGGTGTACTTCACAAAGTTATTACACTTCAAATGTATATGTGTTGAAGCAATCAGCACACTTTTTGTGGTTTCACTGTAGAATTCAAATGAAATGACTTAATAATCAGGAGACCATACAACAAAAGACAAACAACTTTTTCATTTTTACATGAAAATCTACCATCAGGTATGAAACTTTCAGTTTGTCAGCAAGAGAGTTTAGACATAAAGATTGGTATGATTGTACAAGGAATGAATGGAATTTGTGCAACCAGAAACATTGAAAGCAGCCACTATTTTACAAAAATGACCACCAAAGTAGAAAATGAAAAACAAAACAAAGTGAATGTATTCTGATATCTGATTTATTTATGTAAAGATAAATTTATAACCAAAAAAATCTAGCACTAAAGAAAGATCAAGCATGATAAAAATGAAATACTGAAGACACAACATTAAATATAGCGTAAAGTATGCCAAAAAAGCATTTTGACAATATATAACTTAGAAAACTGATAGTATTAATGTGGCACCAGTCGTTGGCATGGCATCAAGTATTCATGGATATGGCAGTATTTTAGGGTTCTAAAATTTCGATTTAGCTTTTGGTTTTAGATTTAGATTTGCTTATGTTTTGATGTGACCGTATTAAAAAGTTCTAATATGTCCTGATTTTGGAGCTTAATTTTGGTTAACCTCAAATTTTGATTTTGGTAACCATTTGTTAATTTTTGTCCCAAAATATAGAGGTGATGGCTGAAGATTCGTTGTATGAAAACTTTCAAATAAATGTTAAATATCACGTCATAAGCCACATGTTTGACAAGTCAACAAAAGGGCCACATCAACATATTTAGACGAGTCAACAAAAAAATGAACAGGAACCATTGCCTAAATCGCTAAAGAAACTGCAAACTTGTTGCTGTTGTAAGTAATAACATAACTACGTTACCTATTTTGGTAAAAAAGTGGGTGTGTGTGTGTGTGTGTGTTTGTGTGTGCATATATATATTTTTTTTATATATATATATATATATATATATATATATATATATATATATATATATATATATATATATATATATATATATAAACTGAGTTAGTGACTTGCACCTTAGATAATATGGAAAATTTTCAAATGAAACTTCAATCGTATTAGGATCAAGAATCCGTTGTATTAAGCTGTCCTTATATTCTCGACGCCTCGCTGATAAAGATATTGGAATATCAATTTCCCTTTGTTCATCAACAAGTTTTGATGTGTCAGTCCTCAGTAATGGCCTTATTTCATGACTTGCCTCAGGTACCTTTCCCATTTCTGCATCAACTGGACCACTTCCCCCATCATTAGATGGTACAGCTGGCATTCCAGTTGGCAAACCCTTGCCAGGTGGCGGAAGGAGTGACATGTCTTTTTGTACACTTGATAAGGACGCTAATATCGATGCTCCAGCAACAGCAGATGGGTCTCTAGATCTTATTGGACTGTTATGTGCTTCTAGAATGTTCAATGAAGGTGTCACAGCATCATTCAACAACCTCTGAAATATCTGATAGTATGTTAAGGAAACTGTTTAAGATAGATAACTAGAAAAGAGCATAAGAACCCATGAAAATGGTCTTTAGGATACATAAGCATGCCTTCCTGAGGCGCTGAAGGTCACCTCGTCTCCTGCTTTAAGTGGAACAGTTGACTTTTTGGGACAAATCTTGCCATTGACTTTGACCACACCTTTGCCGCCAGTGACTTCAAGTAATGTAATGGAGGGACCTCCTTGCTACATAAAACAAACAGAAAAATACTTAATGTAACTATACTTATGACTACAAAATACAAGAAATAAAGATTACCTGTGACTCTATGTGTCGAAGAGTACACAACGAAGTACTGATGGATGGATCACCAATCCACAGGTCACATTGGCGGCCTTGACCAACAGTGAATAGAGAACGATCAATAACAACATGAGGAATCTGGACATCAGAAAAGGCTTATGTTAAAAGATCACAATCATTTCAACCGCAGTTTTTCACAGTAGGAAGTTGAATGAGAATAAGAAAAAATATATGACTCAGTCTTTTGTTCGTGTCTTGATAGATATTGTGAATGGAGTTAGAAACCTAGAATTGCAAAATATCTTTACAAGTATAACCTGAGAGGATTGGGAAAGAAGCTTCCCCCATGCAGTCCCAACATTAGGTTTTGACAGCGTTTTCTTTGGCCAATTCAACACCGCTAAACCACCATTGGCCTTAGTCGTCTCTATATTGATCACAGAATCCCCTACAACCACATAAAATTAAAGGTAGGAACAGTATCAATGTATTAAAAGACATGCAAGGAGGAAATAAAAGAGGAAAAACTCCAAAGCACCTAGAGACATAGGTGACACCAACGGTTCGCCATGGACTTGAATAACTGGAGACTTTTCATCTAGAACATCAGCAAGCACAGCGTCACCACAATTATCGATCTCTTTCTTAGACGGATCAGCCGACCTGACCTCCTGCTCTTGAGACTCGCACGCACCTGATTCCTTCACAGCAGCATCAGTTGGCTCTTCAGGTAAGCCTGTAGTAGACGACGATGCCGCTTCCGCAGCCTGCCACCACCAATCATCAAAGATTGAACCAATTCCAAAAACAATTCAACAATTACAAGGGTTTTGTAAACCCTAGGTCTCCAAGATTTGGATTATAATCACCATTTACAATACCTTAGATCTTTTGCCTGTAGGGTGCGGAGATGGACATGGTGATGAGAGTGTGCGTTTCGAAGAAGATGAGCTGCGCCTGGTTTCAACCATGTTTGAATTCCTTCCTCAATTCAGAGTTGGTTTCGCAGATGGTTACAAAGAATTGGTGAGAGTTTTATAGTATAAATCTCTAAATTCTTTATATTACCCTGTAAGAAGATGAAATGATTGAGAGCAGAAAATGATTTGTTTAAGGGCTTGTGAGTGTGTCTCTGGTATTTATAGTTATAACCAACAATGGAGTTGGGGTAGGATGGTTGCGACGCGGAAGGAAGTGGGAAGGGCAGGTTTAGATGAGGACTGATGTGGCTTTGTACAGACAACATATAAACCAAAGGTTATCAAACTCCCCAGTTTACTCTTAAACTCTTACGAGTTTACGATCCCAGATTCCAAAAACGATCCCGATTCCGTATACGGTCCGAGTCTACTAAGTTTAATAAAAATCTGATTTTTGACTATATTTGACATTTTGACTGAAAAAATAAATTCTAGCTTATAAGACTTGTAACCCTAAATTTCATTCCGTCTTTCATTATACTCCAGAATCCAGACTGATTTAGTTTTATGTCATTGCAGTTGGTGGACTAAACTTAGGAGAAGAAAGTGTGGATGTAGACGAGAGAAATGATATGATGGATGATTCGTTTGTTATTTTAGATTAATTTAGATTGGAAATGTCTATTAGCTATTTTGAATCTTTGAATTTTTTTTTTTGTATAACTTGTGAACTTATGGTATAAATGTATTTCTTCATTTTCTGTGCTTTTGGTAGAATCTTACGATCCGATCCGATCCTACTATCCCGATTTTGCAAAACAAAAAACGATCCTAGGTAGGATCTCGAGTTTGATAACCTTGATATAAACGTAAGATATCGAGGGTGTATTTGGGATTGATTATGAATTTATGCTTAGTTGCAAAACTGTTTATTAGGTTATCTAGAGTTAAAATGAATATAGAAAAATTATTTTGATTAACTTATTTTTTTGGGAACCGGTAAACGGAATAATGGAAGCCTCACCCGAATATTTTACAGGTGAATTCGAGTTCGAGCTCCGCAAAGCAAGCAAATCCAACTCCCAAAGGAATTTCCTGAGAAATTTTCCATCACGTGGAGCAACAAAACTAGGCTTACGGGAGTTAAACTCTCAACCTCAGCCCCACATGAGTATTAAACCTCACTCATCAAACCAGCTAAGCTAACTATCATGTATTTTATAGCCAGCTTGATTATGAAAAATATAATAAGTTGATATTGTTTTTGGTTGCTTGGCAATTTCTGCTAATAGATGTACAATAATATGGTTAATATGGTAAATTTGTTTAAGTAAGTAATAAACTATTTTAAATAAGTTAAAATTCAGTAACTTACCAAAAACTTCTTATTTTAAATAAAAAACACTTTTAATTTTAATATGTCCAAATACAAAAAATGGTTTACATAACCAATCTAAAACACTTCCTTATAGGTTATTCACGTTTCACAAAAGGGTTTATGTTGTATGCGATTTATCATGTTAGTATGTTCAATAAATATTAATATGATTATCTATTATAGGCTGTTGTTGATTTAGCATTCTATGTGGTTTTTCAATTGTAAATATAAATATCCATATGAGACTTACGTATATTGTGTTCTAATCTTGAACCAACAAAATGGTTATGTCTTCTTCATTTAGGTTATTATCATCATCAACCCAATTCAACTTAACTTTTTTATTAAAAACTTATTACTTTCTCTTTCACATACACAACTTCATCCAACCAATTTTTCGTATACATTAGCAACTCAACGAAACTCATTTTTTTATTAAATAAATATAATTTATGATTATTTTTTATTCTATTAAAAATGATTTTTTTATTTCAAAAAACAAATTATTTAATTTAGATATAGAACTAAGTAAAAGCTAAGAGTTTTCAAAAGTGAATTTTGCATAATCTTGAAAATCATCAAGATTTAAAGCAATATCAAAAGATATTAGTGTTGGATTAGGTGTCTAAGCTCATAACTATAATTGATATATACTTGAATTTATAGTAGCACAATCATTTTGGGTTGCCCTCAGTAGTCCAAATAGTATTAAGATTAATAAAGAGAGAAAAATAAATAGTTTATTAATGTATCATGTGATGATAAATTAACTAGAAACTAGTTCGGAATTAATTTGAATTAATTTGAATTAATTGGACTTAATTTGAATTAATTTGGGATTAATTAAAAGTATAGGGGCCGAATTGTAATTGTCCAATAGTTGAGCAATGGATAATTGTGGGGAGATAATGTTGGAATTATCGTTATACAAATCGCCAAATACATATGATGGATAAAGGATTTGGATTTAAAGATAAAAGGTTTATCCAGTTTAAATTCAAATAAGGCTTATCTCTAAAGTTTATCATTAATCACCCTTGAGGCTATAAAAACCCTTCCCTGGCACCTCATTTTCTGCGCCAATTCTAGAGTTAATATTCCTCTGGAGTTTTCTCTTCTCTCTCAAGCATAATCTATAATCCTTCTCTAAGGTTTTATAGCGAGCTTTTCTAATTAACCTTTTGTTTGGACTTTTGGGTGTGAACCATTAGAGGAACGATATTTGTGGTGCTTGCTTCCAAGAGATCTACAAGACAATGAATAATTGTTATTTGATATAATAGCAATAAGGTATGTAATCCTAAACCCTTTTATATTTTTCGATTTTTATGCCTAAGGTTTCTAGGGTTCTTTTTGTTGTTCTTAGTTATAAGATCAATAGTGAAAACATAGATCCTTTAGGTTGCATATAAACTTAAGAGTTTTAAGTTTATATTTGTTTTACCTAAATCCTATCAAATAGAAATGATGAGTTGGAGATTGTATATGAAGTATGTCAATATTATATTCTATTCATATTTTGTTTTTTTCTAAATACTTGTATAGAGATAATGTTTGATTTTTAATTGATAAAATGTATCCAATAAATATATAGCGAGTCAATAGAAAAAGGTAATGTGACATATAAAAGTAAAAGAATATTCATGGTGACCTGGGTTGTGGATAGGGGTGCGAGAAAAAATCGTAACCGAATAACCCGCCCGAACCAAATTAGAAATGGGTTAAACGGTTCGGGTTATTCGGGTATCGGCTGGCTTAATCGGGTAAACCCAAACCGTATAAGCTTAATTGGTTCGGTTATTGGGTAAGGGTATTCAATTTTGGGTTACCCGATTAACCCGAATAAGGATTTTAAACAAAAAAAATTAAAATATTGAAATTAAACTCAGCTCTCCTCTCATATCCATCAGGGGAAATTTTGTCCAATTGCAAATGAATACACGCCTCCTTTTGTTTTCAGCCAAACCTAGATTCACGTTTAACGTTTTCACTTTCAGCTCATATCATCACTGTCGTCGTTCAACTTCAGTCTTTCACTCTATCTCTTTCACGTATCCAACCTAATTCACTCACTCAGAGATACGATTGCATACTACGATCTAGCCGGAGACTCACTCACTCAGAGATACGATTGCATACTACGATCTACGACGATGACTCGAACTTGCAGATTCACGCAGATCGAAATCGAAGTCTCGAACTCAAAGCCTAGGTATTTGGGTAACTCCAAAACTGAGACTTAGCAATCGATTATAGGCTTGTAGCTGTTAGTTGCAACAATCGATTTCAGATTTCAGCATCGATTTTGCTGTTGATATGCCTGTAATTTATTTGATTTCAGCAGTCAGTTTTCTTTTTGTTGTTTCTTTATTCTTTATGTTTGTGAAAAATTTGACGATTTCAGCAATATAACTCGACATTCTTCTTTATTCTGGTTTCTAAAGTCGATATTCAGATTAATTATCATTCTGTGTTTCTGAAGTCGATACTCAACAATGGAAGTATGGAACCCAAATAACCCAAACAACCCAAACCGAATTACCCGTAACCGTATAACCCGAAAATCGAATAACCCGAACCTTATACGGTTCGGTTTTTTGTCGGTTTACCACTATCCAAAACCCAAATAACCCGTACCCGTATAACCTGAAACCCGATTTACCCGCCCCTAGTTGTGGATGTAGGATATGTCATGGGTGTTGATTTAATTCTTATTTTTCTAATCCATAAAGCGTTGAGTGATTGGTTGAGGGTCATCAATGAGGGTAGTCTAATGCAAACATAAATCCAAACATGGACTACGAAAATCTCTTAAAATGTGGGTTACCATCTCGAATCTAAACATTATGGATAACCTTGGAATAAGATTTAAGGTGTGCCTTTAACTAAATGTTAAGTTAAAGGAAGTGTATGTTTTTAAGATTTAGGGTGTGCCTTTTAATTTGATGTAATATTCTATTTCTAACAATTTGATTTTTTTTTTAATAATCCAAAGAAAATCTTTTATTTTGGTAATGTCAACCCCAAAGTAGTGAAGTTGAAGTTTGGGAGGAGTTTGATGGAATAAAAAAGAAGCTTTGTAGTCATAAAATGGTATTGGTTGTTTTGTACTTAAGACATTTGTCTAATTAGTTGTAGTGAAGTTGGGGTAAACTAGGTTAATGCAATTAATGAAATGTACTCATGGTTTATATAATATTGATTAATGCAATAAATGAAATGATGTTCTCTGAATTGTGTTTGGTAGGGGTGAGCAAAAACAGAACCGCAACAAAAAATAACCGAAAAAACCGCAAAAACCAAAACCGAAGCGAAAACCGATGGTGTGGTTTATACTTTTACAAAAACCGCAAAATTGCGGTGCGGTGCGGTTTTTACTTTTTGAAAAACCACAAATAACTGAACCGCACTTATTACCATGTATTAAATAATTACATAATATATGTATTATTTACTTATTATTAAGTTTAAATATGACATTATAAATTAAATATTATTAAGTTTAAATATGACATTATAGATTAAATATAAGAGTGAGTTTGAACGACAATTCCATTTTGTATTTTGATAGTGGCAATTCCATTTTTTATTTTCATCAATTGTAAGTTATAAACTTTAGTTGTTTCATGATTTACTATACTAAGTACAAAAAAAACAAATGAGTTCTATTTTGTATTTTGATAGCGGCAATATACTAAATATATAGTCAAAATACTAAAAATTCTATAAAAAATGCGTCGATTTTGAACTTCTGCGGTTTTACAACCGCACCATAGGAAAAAAGCGCACACCATTACATTATGCGGTTAATAACTGAAACCGCACCAAATAAAACCGCAAAACCGCACCGCATTAGAAACCGCAAATTGCGGTTTTAGATTTTCAAAAACCGTATAATGCGGTTTGCGATTCGGTTTTGACCAAAAACCGTACCATGCTCACCCCTAGTGTTTGGTGGTTACTTTGAACAGTTTGTAATGAAATCTTAACAAGAGAAGGCATGTTATAACTTTTGAACAACATTTGAACAAGACAATGAGAAATGTGAACAAGACAAAGAAAAATGTGAACAAGACAAATAAATATGTGAACAATAAATCATTTTCATTTTTAGTGTATATGCATCAAAAGTTGTTCCTGTTGGATATAGTGTCCAATATCATTAATTGTTGGTGATATTTCTAATAATAACAGAGTCTTTTTGGGTTGCCATCAGGGCCCAGAAAAGCAAACTTGTGACAAAAATAAATTGGGAGAAATTAGTTTATTAATTTGTCATATTATGATAAATTGATTAGAATCTAATTGGTAATTAATTAGAAGTTAATTTGGAATAATTAATTATAGGGGTTTGGTGTTAATCAATTAAAGAGTTTAATTAATATAAACAGTCCAGGGGCTAAGTGGAAGGATGCTCATAACTTTGGGAACCCTGATTGGGCTTCCCTATAAATAGAGAGCTAGGGATCAAACCTTAGCACCCCATCCTTGCCCTAGATGTGCCGCCACCTTATCCCTCCCTCAAATTCTTTCCTTTTTGGCAATTTTCATACCCTTTCAAAGGGTTTTGGATCTTGCTCAAAAGGAAATCCTGTCAGTTTGTTTTTTTGAAGTTCTTAGGTGTGAATCAAAAGATGAATTCTGGTTTGGATCCTCTTCATCCAATTCAAAGTGGCAAGAACAAAATCTCAAGCAATGAGATCTCTAGAAAACAGAGAGGTAAAATTTATGTGTTAATCTTTTACTTGCTACAGCTACAACTATATGAACATTATGATCCTAGTTAAGTTTTTGTATGAAATTATGATTTGATATTGTTACTATTGTATGCCTATTTGATTAACTGGTTTCTCTTTATGACTGGTCTCTTTTTCTTTAATTATTGGTCTACCATGCAACCTTTATTTTTAGGCAAATGATAATGATAATCAACACTGACTATGTAATGATAGTCAATATTTTGATATATATAACTACCATTAAGTAGACTAATGGTGTATATATATTAAGTAAGAAATCTCATTTTACTAAATCAAGATGCCATATATGTCTCTATACCCGAATTAAGATAAGAAATAGATGACATTGCATGCAAACATGGAATACCCGTCAATCTAGAACTTTTACAAGCACAAATACTTTTGATTAGGTCAACACCATATGTGGTATTTGATAGGTTTTCTATACCCTAGATATAATAAGCATGACAACGAAAACACATAAATCTAAGGCAAGTAACATTTACTAAAACCTACAAGGATGCTACTTAATGATATTTATAACTACAAAAGTAATCAAGAATATCAACCTTTTAGCAAAACTAATTTGCTTGAAGAACCCTTGTGTAGATAAAATCCCAAGCTAAGGAAGGTAGTACCCAAAAGAGAATACCTCTAATGGTTCACACCCAATAAATCAAAATTATTATGTTAATTTGTTAATTAAAAAAGTTCGCTATAAAACCATAGAGAGGGATTATAGATTTTGTTGAGAAATAAGAGAAACTCCAAGTATGAGAGACCTCTGGAGTGGGGCGCAAATTATTGTGCTAGGGGAGGCGTATTTATAGCATCAAAGGATTATTAGAGATAAACTGGATTTGAATTCAAACTGAATAATGATACTTGATTAAATAATCCAACTTATATTTAATTTAAATCTTATTATTCTTTATCCCTTCATGGTGAACGAAATTAAGAAGATTTATCCTTCTAATTTCGTCCCATATCCTCTATACTTAAATATTATTCATTGCACAACTATTGAATAATTAATATTTAGTCTCTGCACTTTTAATTAATCCCAAATTAATTTCAATTAATTTCAAACTAGTTTCTAATTACTTTATCATCACATAACAAATTAATAAAATATTTATCCTAATGGAATGACATATATATGTGTATTTCATGTTACAAAAGTTTTTTGATATAAAATATGCAATGACTAAATGCAAGCTATTTTCTTCTAAGCTGCCATCCAACAAAGAGTTGTCATCGGATCAAGAAAAAGGTCGTGTGATGGTTGCTAGGAGCGGAACTATGAAGGGGCCAGGGAGAGCCATGTCCTCTTGGTTTTTTAAATTGTTATACCTGGATCGTATATAGGATTGACGTTTTTAAATTTTCAAAATCATTGCCTCCCGATATATTGTAGTATTATACACATATATAGTTCAAGAAACCTATTTTAATTACTAATTTACCCAAACAAAACAAGAAGTTCGATATGTAACAAATAAACTAGGAAACTAGATAAGTTATCAACAAAAAACCAGAAGATTACTGAAAAAATCTAAACAAATCTCAATAAATTTAGGATACGAATTGATTTGGAACTAAAACTCTATAAAGAACCAAAAACAAATTACTGAACTTAATATTGAGAAACAACATATTTCTAAACTAAAGAATATTGTTTCCGGAAAAGAACTCATCATCAGACAACTCTTGTCGCCGGAAAGTAAGAATATGACGATCTTTGTCTTTGTCGCTCGCCGGCTATAACTCCGACCGGTGTTCGCTGTTTTCCGGTATTTACTACGACGTTTGGTTCTTTCACTGGCGTTCTCTTATGTTTCCTCACGAGGCTAAGCCGGACTTATGCTACCCTTTGTTTGTTCTTTGCCTCTCCACTCCAAAGTCTTCATCGTCGGAGTTGTACGTTTCTCCTTTTCTCTCTCTCTCTCTAATTGTTTCGCTCTCACTAATGTGATACTTTATTTAAAAGCTGAAAGACATATGGAAAAGTAGGACATGTCAGTGACTTTATTTAAAAGCTGAAAGACATATGGAAAAGTAGGACATGTCAGTGCTACAGTAATATCAATGAAAAGCCCACAACATTTTTTTATTATATAACTTTATCAATATATAGAGTATTATTCCGTTACAATAATAAGAGTTAATAATGTTATAAACATCTTACGGAAATTCATATAGATATTATGATAGTCTTGTTTGTTAAAGATATATATGTTAATTATTTGTTTTTTATATTTATTTATCATTAGTTAATTCTACATTGTCATTAAAGTATATGTATAATTGTTATGAAAAAATTACAAGTAAATTAAAACTAATATTATGTTGTTTGTAAAATGCAATTGTCAATTGTTCTTTCATTTTGGTTATATGTTAATTTTTAGTTAATCATGTTATGAAATGGACATTAACAAGAACAAGTTTATATTAACAAGAAAAAAAAGCAAATGTTAGACACAATTTTTATAAAAGAAAACATACAATTTAATCTAAATATCCCGAATAGTCACTGTCGATTGCTTTGGATACAAATACCCTACAACTAGTTTCATGTTATCAAGATCTTACAAAGCTCGTTTTGATGTTTTGATTTTGGCCCCTCCGCTTTTAGTGCTCGTGTTCCGTCCCTAGTGGTTGCACAACAATGACCCGAAACACATGGGCCTAAGGAGCGCCTCGTGGGTCGACATACATTTGTCTTAATGATTAAGTGACCTACAGTTGAAAGATGGTAGAGATGCCAAGAAACAACTTAACAATTAAGAAACAATCAAACCAAACGAAAATGTCCTAAAGTCTAAAGATAAAGGAATGACCAAGATACAACTTACCGGCTGCAATTTACTGATTAGTTTTACCAATCATACACTCTCTATTAAACAATAGACCAAAAATTGAAAATGTTAAATTAAGTAAGTTGTGACACATGATACCATATAATTGGGTTAAATTTGTTGGTTAACAAACGAATAAAATTTAAGATTAAACCAGTTGAGTTTTGTATGTGATTTAGAAAACATCTTTTTGTAGTCAGATGTTTGGTTTATTTTCTGGTTTGGCCCACTTTTCCGATCACTTTTCACCTTCTATTCTTGTAATTGCCATTTCAAAATTTGAATTCTGCGTGTGTTGAGAGAGCATGGCAAAACTGTCATTTCACTAAAAGTCTATGGGGACCCGATTTCCTCGATAGATAAAGGGGAGCGCGATATCAGAGACCGCTACTCACCAGACAGGCAGACAGAGTGAGAGAGAGAGATTGACGAGCGAGAAACGGGGATTACGTAGTATCAGTTAACATTCAATCGACAGTATGGTAAGCATATTTTCTTCATCTTTCCCCAACTTTTCGTCAATTGTTTTCCGTTTCACTGTGCTTTTCGAGATTTGATTTTGCATATGTGCTTCTCAGTATAATCTAGGTCAGGATTTTATGGAATTACAAGTTTTTCTTCGTTGTAAAACCGCGAATCTGTTGATATGAATGCTGAACATATTTCTGGCAGAAACCGTGAGGTTTATAAGTTCAGTTCCTGCTATATGTGCATCAGATTCTAGAGACATAGAAGTTGTCGATCTCTGGAAACTGGAGTTTAGACCTTGGAATTCGAGATCTTGCATATGGATATCGAGATCCCTTAGTTGTAATTTGTACCGATTTTACTCCATTTGTGATTCCAAGCCATGGATTCGGAGTTCCAAAAAACGCCATAAGAGACAATTAAGTTTGCGGTGTTTTAACATTACAGAGGAAGAAATACTTGATTCTTGGTTTGAAAGTTTTCTTGTTATGCTTGATACCGATCCCTTTAATAAGATTTGATTCTTACTTAAACTTTCAAATCGGTATGAATCTGTGTTTTCTTCATGTTAGGGTTCTTAGGAATTTAAGAGAAGGGATGCTTTTCTGTTGAGTAATTTAGAGTGATGTTATTGTCTACCTCACATATTCAATCTTTTTCCTCCTAACCGTATGTCCGTATCAACTATATTCAGAGTAGGAGGAGCAGATTTTCCTTGCTTTCATGTCTGTAATAGATCACACCTCTCAGTTTTAATTGTTTGTTCATCTGAAACTGATTGGGCTTCTTTTGCTGGCAGGATGGGCAAGATTCAGGAGATACTAAGCAGAGCACTGCGGACATGACACAATTTGTAAGCTTCTGGAACCTTTGCTTCTACTGTACTTTATATGCTTAGGTTTTTTAATATGTCATATTCATTTGTAATTAGCAATAATATGCTGGTGCTTATACTGGGCCCCTTATCCTCTTACTTTGTGTCTATGTTTTATAGGTCTTGATCTAGATCTAATTTCATTTATATGAAATATGAAACAAATAACAAACAAAGAGCTTGTCATTATTAATATTATTGTACAAAAAATGGTCACTTTCACCGATACTAATTTTGATTTAACGTATAAAACACACATTAAAGTTTGTCATTACAAAAATACTCTAATATTTAAAATGTTGTACAAAAGTTAATAAAACAAGAATTTTAGAAGAAATGAAGATAAAAAGCGAATTGCCCAAACTAAAAGAAAATATCTTATCATGCATATTAAAAAAAAGTAAACGGCCCGATTTGGCTCATGATCTATTCGGATTAGTTGGATCATGGGTTTGGCTACTAATCATAAAGATCCATATAGTAAATTAGATCATTAATGTATTTGACCTAAATCTAACTTATCGACAGACTGATTTGTAGTTGTGTCAACCTCACCTAATTATATATATATCTGTATTTTCAGGTTCAAACCCTTCTTCAGCAGATGGTAAGATTTAAACAGTAACATATCTCTAGATTTTGTTCGGTTAAATTTCATATGTTCTAAGAAATATTATTATCGCAGCAAAGCAGATTTCAGACAATGTCAGACTCAATTGTCACAAAGAATATCCTTTTCATACCTCTTGTGCTTCCATATTTCAAATTTTAGAAGATTTGTTCAAAATTAACTAATTATAAGAAGTAATAACATTACGATAATTATGGTATCTTTTTATTTCCTTAACGGAAACATACTTGATGAGATGGGAGAACGCATAAATGAGCTGGAACAGAGCATCAACGAGCTTAGAACAGAGATGGGGGCAGACGGCGGCTCTCCGTCTCCTTTGTCCGCATCCAAGAAACCCGATGCAGACTCCAAGCCGGAAGAAGCTTCTACTGAATAATGAAGTCATATTTGTTTGTATGTTTGGATTTTATGTTCTGCATATCCTTTATACTTTCTCCAAATCTCATGAGTTGCTGTTTTTGGTTGATGCATCTATATTTGTCTTGACCAGTCATTGATGTTGCCAATTTTATGGTCTGTGCTCTTTTACTAGTACTACAACTTCTTTCCTTTTTTTTTTTTTTTTTTATAGTTAACAAAACACACCACCTCCCATTGCTTGCTAATTTGAAGCCCAGACAAGCACTTTTTTTAGCTGTGCCCATTTCCCAACATTTTCTTTTTTTATTTAACGAGTGTCTTTGTGCCTGGATTGTTTTTTCTCGTTGCTGTTAAGATACTCCAGTCCATGCTTTTGCAAAAAGAAAAAGGCCTATGTGATAACTTCCTCTTAGGCCAGCCGGAACCGATCAAAGATAGCGGTGGGTATGGGGAGGGGGCCGCCAGCACCGGCGGTTTATTGACACCGTGACTAGCAGGTTGACGATAGATAGCTAGTAATCGGGTTGGTGAACCCGTTGCATAAATGAACATAGGTCATCTTTACGTGGTTCTGTGGTTAGGTCGTATAATTTGTTTCTGTACTGCACCTATCCCTATATATATATATATATATATATATATATATATATATATATATATATATATATATATATATATATATTCAATTAAATCATCTTACATTTTTATAAAATATTGAATTAAATAGATCTTTGCTCTTGTCATTTTTAGTCCTTGTAAAAATTTCTTGAATATTTTGATTAATATGGTGTGCTTTTGTTTAAATTACATGTTATTTTTATTTTTGGTATTATTTATTTAATATGAATATTAAAAAGTTGATGTGACATCGAGGGTTGTGAAAGATCGGTTTTCAATGGTGAAAGATAGTATGAAGAAAGAGAAAAGCTGATATGACATGATGTTTGAGAGAGTTGAGGAGATGGACTCCTCCATCCTTAAAACAAATTCTTCAAATTCTTTTGCTTCATGTTGGTTTTATGATGACTTTTGTTTTTTGACGGTTATTGGCATGCTTGGTACTTAATTTAATAAGTTATCAACTTATAAATTTTATTGGTCAAAATTTCATGATTGGTCTCTTGTTTTGAAAAAGGTATCACGTTGAGGACAATTATCGGATCTGCTACATTCTTTGTCATTGTTGACTTATTTTGTTGCATGGTTGGTCTTCTTTTATTAACACCGTTAGTATCAAACCGTTAAACGAATGTGAAATGATAATTTTAGACCTCTTATTATTTAAAAGAACCAACCATGTAACAAAATGAAATCACGAGGACTAGCGGTGTAGCTTTTATGATAGTTGTCATCAATGTGATACCTTCAGCAAGCCAGATGACCAATTGTGAAATTTAGCTTGTTTTTTTATTGGAATTAGGCCGTTTAGTTTGAGTTTGTTACACGAAATACAATTGAACTGGACAAGTTGTTAGCTAGGGCTATTTTCAATAATGATGATAGAAAGAGCCTCGATGTCTTTTGAATATTTTAGAGATCGAGTTCATGTTCCACATTTGTGGGAGACTAAAAAATGAAAGTTTTTATTCTATTGATATAAGTATTTGTCAAATTACATTTGTGACAATGTGGTATAAATTAGTGGCATTGTTCTGTCATGTTTTGGTACGTTAGCAAGTACATGGATGTGTGGTTCATGCGGAGGAACTTGCTGGTGACATTTTATGTGGATCAGAGAGAATTAATGTGTGTCATGACATGGTTTTCGGAAGAACAGGGTTTGTAGATTCAAAAAGAAGTGAGAAACAACTTTTGCCTTTTTCGCATCCTTTGTCTATTGTTTGCCTATTGTCTGCCAAAATTTACAAAATTGTATAGAAAAAATATCTTGTTCAAAAAGAGTTGATAAATCATATATTAATTATCTTGAAAGAGAAATCTCCGAAAATAATAGTATTCAGAAATCCGTTCTCAAGACAGATACTATTATGCATGTCTCTTCTGTTTGGTCACACAAGCTGTTTATTTTAAATAGGATATGATTAAGGTAAAAGAACTTGCTGCATAGAGTGGTCATCCCGTATAATTTAATATATGGAGGTATGTAAAACATCTCCTTAAATGATCGTTGACACGATAAATCCTAATAAGAAAGCTCTAAAAGTAAATAAACCAATCAACTTTTGAGGTTTAAAGTTATGGAATGTTTGGTTATGCTTTTTGTGTTAGGTGTTCAAATCATCATCACCTTTTAATTCCGCTTTACCAACTAAGATCTTATATATTGCATACTTTAATTAATACTTGGTGTTGGTGGAGGTTTTTCTAATTTTTTTTTATACAATATGTAATTAAATAATATGGAGGAACTGTATAAATAATTAAATAACTAGGGAAAATGAATATAATATAAAACTAGTAAATGTATCCCCTCATTACCAAATAATATATAGTGTAATTATAAAGAAAAGAGAAACAAACAAAAGAGGTTTTCTTAATTTTGTTTCTAAGTTTTAGGTCAAAATTAAACTATATATCAAAATGGCTATAAATTTCATAACGATCCTTATAAAATTGAGAATATTACTGCAAAAATATAAAATTATTATTGTTTTAAAATATTTTTTCAGTAATTTTTGCCAATTTTACAGGTCATTACGAATTTACAGGACCCTTTTTAAAATTGCGGTATAAAAACCATAACTTTTGTATTTTTTTACTTCATTTTTTAAACAAATGCAACCAAAATTTTCTTAAACTTAATAGAAAACAGTTTCTCTCGAGCTCAATCACAAGCACAAATTTCATTACAGAGTTTGTAATTTTAATGTACTAATTCCAAGTTCTTAGGTTGTTCTTAAATTTACTTTTAAACATGTTGATTGTTAGTTGTAAGTTCTAACATATTTTTTTAGTCAAATTGTAGTTAATACTTGGGAAATTCTAGGTTTAAAACTATTTTACCTGAGAAAATGTCATTAAATGTAATTCATCACAGAAAAAATGAAAATTTCACAGTGACTTCTGCAAGAAAACCATTTTTCAATGAGAAATAACATTTTCTTAATGAGAAATAATATTTTCTCAATGAGAAATATCATTTTCCTTGTGGCCATGGTCAAAATACCAATGATATTTCTTAATGAGAAAATATCATTTCTCGGTGTCAAAAATTGCCATTTTCTGTGTGAGATATACTGTTTTTCCAATGACCTCTACAAAAATAACAATGATATTTCTTAGTGAGAAAGTTTCCATTTCTTAATGAGAAGTAACAACAATTTGTTAATGTTTTGCAGGTTTTGGGATTTGAATAGTTAGCAAACTAAGAAAAAAAATCTCATTTAAGGGAGCCCCGAAATATGGGGGATGCTTAAGTGGCGATGGACAGGTAACCTGGGGTAGTTCTGAATTTATACACACAAATACGCGAATCCCCCAACAAATATGAAGTATACAAACTCTAATAACCTTGATCATTGATGACTCGAAAATAGATAGATAGAGCTAAAAATATTGATGACATTTATGTAGTTGGAACAATTAAGTATTTCTTAGTTTATTAACAACTTAGGTGAAAGTGTGATGAAGACGAATTTTTTACGTGAGTTGTTGTCGACTAAGAAATAGGTACTTATTCTTGTATTTTAAGTTGAACAATTATTAGGTATATTTAAAAATATGGGAATTCATACATATAAATATGTGTAACTTTTTGTTGTTTTATAAAAGCATGAGGTAAATGTGGCATAATCTACATACCAATGATATAAATGAATTTAACTATCACCTAACATTAATGGGGTTTATCAATGCATTTAACTGTAACGCCAAAAACATGTTTATTATATAATTATAATAAAAGGGCAAAATGGTCGTTTTACCTCAAAAGGGTAATTAAGTCATTTGGACAAAAAAGGACTTGTTTCGTAATATTATTTTAAGTCTTGGACTCAAAATGTTATAAAAATGTGATATTGTCATTAGTTTTTTGTAAATGGTGGCAAAAGTTTGAGAAATACAACTTTAAGGACCAAAGTGTAATTTCTGGAAGTATATAAGCAAGAACTTGTGCAGAATTTTGGGGGTTACGGGAGTGATCTAGGAGCTGATTTTCTGCAGAGATTTGAGAGTTCTTGAAGGCTTGGAATTAGCAAGCTTGATTATAGCATTCACAAGGGTAAAATTGGAAGTTTTGAGGTAAGTTTCCAAGCTCTTGACTAGTTGTTCTTGGTGAGTTGTGTAGAACTCAAAAACTGCAATTTCAGTTGTGTTTGGGTGTTTAAAATGGTTAGATACTTCCATTAAGTCATAATAATAAGGACTTAACTAAAGAAAATGGAAGTAGATTGTTATATTGGATGAATTTGAAGATTTGGGGTTGTTAGAATTAAGAACCCTAATTCTTCATATGTTTGATTGAGGGTGTTTTGATGGTTAAAAACCTTGTTAAAATGTAAGGTTTTAGCCTAGGAACAAACCCCAAGTGATTAAGAACAGAAATAAGTACTTAATGGACCAAAACTGCAAGCTACAGTGCTCAAATCGCGACTGGCCAGGAGGCCTGCCCAGGCGCCAGGCGCAGTGCGCCCAAGAACCAGGCGGGGTGCGCCCAGGCGCAGTGCGCCCTGACCCTGGCGCAGTGCGCCTCCAAGACAGTGGCCAGGCAGGAACTTTGAAACGCTAACTTTTGCTTGGCTTGTCCGATTTAGCTCAAATTTGGACCATAGGCTCGTTATGGTCTGAAAAGTTTGGGAAAATTTTTAGAATGAGTTTTCGACCCCTCGGGGGCACTGTAGACCTATCCGAATGCCTCGGTGAATAGTAAAATTCATATAAAGTTAGTAAACGGAAAGTTTATTAACTAGGCATTGTTAATAACGATATTGTATTGAACTCTATTGCATTAGAGTTAATTGAAATGGTATATTAACCTATAATCATTGTGAAATAATGGAATTATAGGTACGGGACAAAATCTTACGAAATACATTACAAGTCAAGAAACGACGAAAGCTAGTGGTAGCAAGCAACAAGGTGAGTAATCTTGATTATATCTAGTATGATATATTGGTGCAGCCTTGTTGGCTAAGATTACTATCGTTGATATTAAATGGTGCGGTCTTAGGACCATGATTTTGGGTTATTGAACCCGAGATGGTGTGGCCTTCGGGCTATGACTCCGGTGCGGCCTTCGGGCTATGTCTCCGATGATTGGTGCGGCCTTCGGGCTATGATATTGGTGCGGCCTTCGGGCTATGATTTTGGTGCGGCCTTCGGGCTATGATGTTCGGTGCGGCCTTTATGGCTATGATTACGGTGCTGTCAGTGATGACCATGACTTTTGGGACAGAAATTGTTTAAGAGTTTAATTGTTGTTATTCTCTTGTATATGCTTATTTGATTGCTTGATTACTCATTGGGCTTTGTAGCTCACCGTTCGTTTGATATGTCCCTGCAGGTGAGCGTGACCCTGCTAAAGGAAAAGACAAAGTCTGTGACTGAGGACTTAGTGTTGAAATAATACCCGGCTTGAAGAATGTATAATATTTTATGTATTGTACTTCATGATACTCTTGTGCTCGAATTGTATTAACTAATACCCCTTATTATGTTTTATTTGTAAAATATTTGGTTTGAAAAATGAAAAAATTTTTGGGGTGTTTTTGGTTAATAAGTCGGGTGTTAAATTAACTCCCACCTATCACCACATCCATCCTCTATATAAATAATGTAAACACATATTAATATTCACAACAAAGATTCTAAATCTTTGGCATAAATTTAAATTATGATTGCAAAATTTCTTCATCTTCCCCACCAAAGGACTAGTCGAAAATCGACTGCAAGTTTGTCCGCCCTTCCAGGTCTTTTTATACACTAATAGCCTAGAGGATGTCTAGTGAGATGAGGTAGTGTGACACCCCATTTCTACTGTTTGCAAATACCATGGTTTTTCGTATAAACACATGAATACAAAAATGCGATTTATCAAAAACCGTTAATTTACATGTTTAAAAACAGTGGGTGTTACAAATCCATAACAAAACTAACCATAGTAAGCAAAAAGGATTAAACCTTGAGTCCAAGATAGGAGCTAACTCAAGCTCCACTCCAACTAAACTTCATCCAATTATAGCATAGCATTTTAACCTGGAATACATGGCAAAACATAGAATACGTAAGACAATAATGTCTCGTGAGTTACATGAGTTTTAGACTCAAACATTTAACTTTTTTTTCCAACCTTTTTATAAAACTTATAACATAAAACATCTTTCAAAGCTGTATAGTAGTAACATACCATAGCTCTTACTTTTAAAAATCATTTCATATTATACTTTGCAAAAATAACATCTTTCAAAACTTTATAGTAGCAACATGCTATAACTCTTTACTTCTCAAAATCATTTCGTAACATACTTTGCAAAAATAGCATATTTCTTACTTTCTTTGACTGGTTTTATAAGCTTGCTGGATTTTTATACTTAGGGCTTTAATCACCATAAGTGATACCCCAAGTCTCTACGGCTAGAAAGAACGGATCAATCCTCACCATAGAAGTTGCTTAGGCAATCTACTTCGCGATGGGGCTTTTTCCCCAGTAGACCCCATACCTAACCCGGGTAGGTGGAACACGACATGGTTCCCTTACTAACGCTGCTTGCTACAATTACCAGTCATACAAAATACTTTCTGCTTACTTGAACATTACTCACATACATATAAATAGTGGCTAAGTGCCAAACTTCATCATTTTCTGTCTTTATGGCTAAATGCCAAATTTATAACTTTCATCACATAATAATCATATGTTGAAAACATGTTTTTATAACTTTCCAGGCTTAATGCCAAATCATACTTTCCAAACATCTTATGGCTATATACCCATTCATACTTGAAAACATAGACGGTTTGTAACCAAAACATACTTCTTAAACATTTTGTGGCTATACGCCTATTCATACTTGAAAACATATACGGTTTGTAACCAAAATATTCTTTCATGTAATTGGCTCATAGGCCAAAACATAACTTCAAATATAGCATTACACTTTCACAAACAAGTTAGAAATAATACTCTTGCATATAATTTCACCTATAGAAATTTTATAAGAAATCTTGAAAATACTTACTTGCCATGTACCCCAGAATGGGTAAAAATACTACATGTACTCACCTTGTCTAGTTAGAGAAGTCTAACTAGAATCATTTCTTCCCGTTGTGTTTTCCTTTCCTTCAACTTTACTCCTTAATACCTAAGGAGTTCATTTAACATTCAAGTTAATTCAAGCTAAACCTTAGTAACAATTAAAGACCTCTTAATCTACATCGTAATAGATTAATATCACATTATTTACTCATTTTTAGATTTTGATATCTAAGACGCATGGTCAAATATTGACCATAACTTCCAACTCAGAAACCCGAATGGCACAAACTCAAACATTCTGAAAAGTAGACACAATACATGACAAGTCTCGAGAAGGTACCGAGACTTGAATCACACTCTAAGACCATAGAAAATAAGTAACAATATTGACAGTGCAATCTGTCATAAATCTGGATTAACGGAGGAATCACCAATTCCATTCCACTTGGGAATGGAATCAAGGAAAACCCTATTACATAGGCATACTAGATATAACCAAGAGACTACCCTCCGAAATTCAGACCCAAAAGACAAACCAATTAAGAATTAAAAATCATACAATATGAAGGAAATGAGCAGCAACATTTCTGTCACAACTCAGCATAGGTTGACAAGATTTGTCCAACAACCTAACTTCTGAAAGGAAATAAGTCAAGCCTTTTGGATGAGTTACACTAGACATGAATATAAAGCTATCAACCAAAAATCAAACTCAAAGCATAAGCCAACTGAGAATTAAAAATCATGCAACAAGGACAATGTACACAGCAAAAATTCTGGTTCAGTCAAAGAGAAGGCATTGGAACCCCAGCTTCCTAATGGAATTGGATCAAGCCCTCTGGATGGAACACATTAGACATGAGGATAGACTTTCCCTAAAATTTCCAGACCTAAACTATGAACCATTTGGGAATTAAAAATTCCACAAGTTGACATAGGTGTGCAGCAACCAATCTGGAGAGGTCGGATTGCACATACCAAAGTCCAAACCAAAACAATGAACTGAGTCAATCCCTTTTGGTCGAGTATGGCTCATGAAAAGGTTCTTCTCCACACAAAATTTCAGAACAATCCAGTGAACACACGATTTTACAAGAATTTCACAACACAATTGGACACAGAAATCATACTCAGGGAAATCGGGTTCAAAACCCTGGAAAACAACTGATGAGGTCTGAACCCCAACTGATAAACTGAAGAAGACATCGAGACAAAACCATGGGCACTGGAATCGCCTGATTTGGACAGCGTATGATTTTTCTACGAATTATACAACATTGGACAAATTTCCATCCGAAAATCAAACTTGATCATAAACCCCCAAATTCTAGGGTTCTTGAGCTAAAACCCCAAATTCATCACAACCATTTGATTTAAGTTATGTTCTTAATACTTAGAACATATTTGCAACTGCATAATCATGTCAAACTACTTGGATCATGGCTGAAATTTCAGTCCTTAGTTCTTCCCATGAAGAACACACCATGAACTTAATTAGAAATCATCACTAACCTTATTTGCTTGACCAATCTTCACTCCAGGCAACACTTGTTTCAATTTCTTGTTCTTCTCTCGTGGATTTCCAAAATTTAGGTTTTCAAGAACTTCCCGTAGCTTCTCAAATGTTCAGCCAACAAATGAGAAGATATTTCTCATTTTTATACTTCCAGATTTTACATTTTTAGTCCCTAAGTTCCATTTCTTGAATTTTTGGCACTTTTATCACATTTTATCACATAAAACTTTCTTTTCTTATATTTTTGCCACAAGCAAACAATATTTTTACATATTTGGTCCTTTACATGGTCAAATGACCAAATTATCCTTTTATGGTACAATGACCAAATTACCCTCACGAACATAATTTTTATCACACCAACTTCTACTTCTCACACTTTTACCCACAAACACAAATATGTTTATTTCGTTACATATTAGCTCCAAAAATCTTATTTTTCCTACTTAGAAGTCATTTGGATGTCAAATGACCATTTTGCCATTCTACACTTTTTTTCTCCAAACTCTTAGAATTTTACTACATTTCCCACTACATTATTTTAAAACTTTCAAAATATTTTAATCTTTTCCTTGAGTATTTTCTCGAATATAAATTCAAGATTTTTGGGTCGTTACAGGTAGGTTGTAATGGCCAAAGAAAAAAAAGGTGGAAAACCAATTTTTAATGCTTTTATACAAAGGGATGTGATCTAGTATCAAAGATCACAAATTGAAAAGAATGAGATGTGGATAAGAGACACACAATGGGAAATCAAACTAGATGAACATGGATATAGGAGACCAAAAAATCGGTTCTCCCGCAAGAGTTGGTGTAATGATTGAAGTGAATAACATAAATAGCAAACAAACATGGGTTAATGCGGAACAAACAAAATTCCCGTATAGTTTTCCCGAATGGGTGGTAAAATATGAATAGTGGTATGGTGTCTTTAGTTTAGTAATTTTATGTCCTTTATGTGTTCTAATTTTTTTTTAATTGGAAAATTTATGTTAATTTATGTGACTTTTAGTTTAGTGTTTTATGTTATGTGTATGCTAATGTAGTAGTTTTCTATAATGATCTTTTAACAAACTAAGAAATACTTACTTATTCCAATATTTAAAAGACAAATTCATTCATTGTTTTAAACATTAAAAAGTTACATACAACAATTCATTACAACATTCAAAATAAAAATTGTATAGATATCTTTTCACGGGGATGTAAATCTATTCTTGGAACTAGGCATGAGAATTATTTGGTTTCGAACCAAAAACCAAACCAAACTGAAACCAAAGTCTAAGAAAAACAATTTGAAATTTAGTTTATGATTTGGTTTCAGACCAAATCGAATTTTGAATTTGGCTTATAGTTTGAGTTATGGTCTGGTGATGTTCGGACCAAACCAAACCGAATTACCGAATTCAACTAATTAATCTATTTATATATTAAATAATTTATATTTTAATACTTTACAAATTAAATTAATGAACTGAAAACATATGTTTCGAATTTAATTCAACTTTAACATTTTATAATTGACATTATGATTGTAACGTCCCAAATCCATGGTAAAAGTTTCATTTTTAAAGGCGGTTCGAATACATAAAATGTGACACCCCATTTCTACTGTTTTCAAATACTATGGTTTTTTGTATAAATACATGAATACAAAAATACGGTTTATTAAAAATCGATTATTTACATGCTTAAAAACAGTGGGTGTTAAAAATTCATATCAAAACTAACCATAGTAAGCAAGAAAGGATTAAACCTTGAGTCCAATATAGGAGCTAACTCGAGCTCCACTCCAGCTAAACTTCATCCAATTATAGCATATCATTTTAACATGTGATACATGGCAAAACATAGAATACGTAAGACAATAATGTCTCGTGAGTTACATGAGTTTTGGACTCAAACATTTAACTTCTTTTTCCAACCTTTTTATAAAACTTATAACATAAAACATCTTTCAAAACTTTATAGTAGTAACATACGATAACTCTTTACTTTTCAAAATCATTTCATAACATACTTTGCAAAAATAACATCTTTCTTACTTTCTTTGACTGATATTATAAACTTGCTGGATTTTTATACTTAGGGCTTTAATCACCAAAAGTGATACCCCAAGTCTCTACATCTAGAAAGAACAGATCAATCCTCACCTGTAAAAGTTGCTTAGGAAATCTACTTCGCGATGGGGCTTTTTCCCCAGTAGACTCCATACCTAACCCGGGTAGGTGGAACACGGCATGGTTCCCTTACTAACATTGCTTGCTACAAATACCAGTCATACAAAATACTTTTTGCTTACTTGAACATTACTTACATATATAGTGGCTAAATGCCAAACTTCATCACTTTCTATCTTTATGGCTAAATGCCAAATTTATAACTTTCATCACATATTAATCATATGTTTAAAACATGTCTTTATAACATTCTAGGCTTAATGCCAAATCATACTTGAAAACATATACGGTTTGTAACCAAAACATACTTCTTAAACATCTTGTGGCTATATGCCTATTCATACTTGAAAACATATATGGCTTGTAATCAAAATATACTTTCACATAATTGGTTCATAGACCAACATACTTTCACTCAATTGACTCATAGGCCAATACATACTTTAACTTAATTTGACTTGTAGTTCAAAAACATAACTTCAAATATAGCATTATACTTTCACAAACAAGTTATAAATAATACTCTTGCATATAATTTCACATATAGAAATTTTATAAGAAATCTTGAATATACTTACTTGCCATGTACCCCAAAATGGGTAAAAATACTGCATGTACTCACCTCTTGTATTGCTAGTAGATTGTTTAAACGTCCCTTGTATTCATGCTCTTTCGTGATCCAATAATCATTTGACATGAACCTATAGTTGACATGTTATACATTAACATTCATTCTAACTGACTCTATAACTTATTAGAGTCCTTATAATACCAATACGGGTCATAACAAGTGTATAACTTCTAACTAACTAACTTTATATGAGTCGTATCTCATACGTATTTCACTACAGTACCCTCGAGAGGTCGTATTCCCGGTTTAATAATTTTCCATGACTTTTCAAACCATCATGGACTTGTAATTAAAGTTTGAAGTCATTTGGACATGCCTAGCATCAAATTCCAACTCCAAAACCCCCTGAATAAACACACGACTCGTGCAAAATTAAGCCTAGGGGGAGCACGACTCGTGCATGCACTAAATGACAATGTATTTTGATCTGCAGGTGGAGCACGACTCGTGCTCATGCTGGGCAGTCCAGTTTCAGTCCGATTTTTGCACCGTAGCTCCCTGTTTTTGTACACTAAGTCCTTATTCCAGTTCTTAATCATTTTGGATTTATTCCAAGACTAAAACCTTCCATTAACATCAGGTTTTAACCCATTGGAATCAAATCAAGCATATAAGTGCAGAAATTAGGGTTCTTGAACCAAAAACCCAAAATCCACAAAATCAACAAAGCCTTTGGATTAATTGGTATGATCTTAACATACTATCATGTGCAAAACTTAAAGATCATATAAATCATTTGGAATCAAGACTGAAACTAAATTTTCAGTTCATCCCATGAAGAACAAGTTCAAGAACTTGATTAGAAGGACCTTCACTAACCTTTAATCTTGATAACTTCAAATTCTCAAGCTATTGCTTCCAAATCCCACTCCAAATCTTGAGAACTTCCAGAAATCGTATCTCACCCTCTCTTCCCGTAGCTTCTGCAGGTTTCCAGAACATGTGGGGAGATTTTTCTCCCTTTTATACCTCCAAATTTACCATTTAGTCCCTAAGGTTCCATTTCTTGGACTTTGGCCACCACAATCAACCTTTATCACATAAAACTTAGTTTCTTACATTTTTAGTCCTAAAATTATAATTATAATTTCATAGTAAATCCTGAATATGGTCAAATGACCAAATTACTCTTTTTATGGTAAAATGACCAAATTACCCTTACGAACATAAAGTCTCACTTATATATATATATATATATATATATATATATATATATATATATATATATATATATATATATATATATATATATATATATATACATTTCCAACTTTTATTACACCAAGTACTTTTCTCACATTTTTACCCCAAACACCAAAAATGTTTTTATACTAAAGTCCAAAGCATGGCAAAAGACTAATTTGCCCTTTTTCACAAATTCTCTCCAAACTCTCAGAGTTTTACTATAATTCCCGCTACATTATTTTAATACTTTCAAAATTTTTGGTCTTTACCCTAAGCATTATCTCGAATATAAATTCAAGATTTTTGGGTCGTTACATAAAACGGGTTGAAAAACAAAACGTTTGTTCCAAATTCAACATTTAAAACATCTATATCATAGGTATTAAATCAAATGTAAAACGTTAACCAACAAAAGACTTGAATACCAAGATGCCGGATGCGATAGAGTCGCGTCGCGCTCCAAATCTCAATCTAAAAGTACCTGAAAAACATTTAGGGAGAAAGAGTGAGCACAAAGCTTAGTTAGTTTTCCAAAATACCACACGGTCCATCACATTTAATTAGCATGCATAAAGGTCTCCGGGCTCACCCCGAACAAAATGGCTCTCGGAACTGTAACTTGATTTTTGGTTTGGTCTGGGGTGCCTTGAATTTGGTTTGGTTTGATTTTCGGCTCGTCCTCAATTAAACATATTAAGTGTTTGATGGAACGTCGAAAAACCAAATTTTCTTAGGTTGCTAACAACCTTAATGATCTAAAACATGCAAAAGGGATATTACAGTAGCCATCTCAACTTTTTTTTTTTGCTGAGATTACACATTTTCATGGATGATATATGCGATATTGCATATTATATTTTTTGTTCTCGGTCCAACAGATCTTTGTAGAGAGCATGGGTATTCACCCGTGAAAATTCTTAAAACGATTATATATTGAGATATTCACGGAAGGACAATAATAACTTGTAAAATTATGATTATTTAGGTTCTGACATAAATTTTTGGCTAAATCTTAAAACATGTTTTAAAAAATTAGATAAAAAATATATATTTCTAAAAAGGTAAAAACTATAAATTTGTAGATCTGGCAAACGTGCCGTATCGTGTCATTTCGAAACATTAAACGGGTTGAGAGAGCTTGACCCTAATTCGACATATATAATTAACGTGTCGTGTTGTGTCAACCATTTATTTTCGTGTCGGGTTAGCATGTTTAAAGTTTAGACATTTTAAATGTGTCATATTGTATCAAGTTGAAATATTAAACATGTTGAAAGAGTAGAATTTTAGAGGCGGAATACAAAAGGTGGAAAACTAGAAGGAGTAGGAGTTAAGATACAGAATGATGAAATTCACAATACAATGTGGAAAGAGTTGGAGTTGTAGAGGCGGAGGAACAAGATTAGAAGGAAGAGGGAGTGAATGAGTGAGATTGTAATGTATGTGATAGAAATGAAAAACTTAAAATGAAGTTTTGACCTAGGTTGCTAAGTTATTTTCTAACACCGTAGTGACTCAACTGATAGTTGTTCTTTTATATATGATTTTTATTTTAGTTTTGGGTCTGTTAATTTCATGTAAATAATTAAAAAAAACCCGCATATAAATAAACAGATTATTTTTGAATCATGTTCAAGTGAAACTGTTAACCTTAACCTTACGTCATTACCCGTTTAATAATCATGTAGTGTCGTGTCAATCCGTTTAATTAAATGAGTTGAAATCTTTTACTCAAACCCGTTTATTTCATGTCGGGTTCGTGTAGAGTTAGCGTGTCGTGCCAGTTTTTAACACCTCTAAATATCTATGGTATTTTATATAAACTATCGGTACTATATATATATATATATTTTCTAAAAATTAAAAAAGGTGATCAAGTATTGTCCTTTGACATTTCTTTTGGTTTTGGTATTGATCGAGTCCATCACGGCAGCGCCGATACCTTTCCCTTTTACCTCTCTCTCTCTCTCTCTCTCTCTCTCTCTCCTATTATGATTCCAATTTTCGAATCGACAAAGGAAATATAATACCTTTTAAGATGATTGCCGAAATCTCATATTCGGTCCAAGGTTATGCTTTATTTGGTTTAAGAAAAGGATCATAACTATCAAGTCCACTATTTTTATTAAAGAAAAAAATTGATATCTACCCATTGTATTTATAGGCATTAGTTATCATATATTATTTAGATGTGGTTTGTTTTTTTTCAAAAGGTTTTTTTCTTTTTTCTTTTTATTTTTTGTCTATATATCGTCCACAAACTATTTGTTTTAGAAAATTACAGATTTGAAAAAGTCTCTACGTCATTTTCTTGTAAAAAAATAGATAACAAATTTTCAAGTCTACAAATATATTCAAGCATTAAAAAAATTATAATTGACCTATTCTTTTTACATATCATACTACTATTTTTTATAAAATTATTCTAAAACAACTGAATAAATCTTAAGAAATAATTTTTATAGAAGTATTTTATTAAAAACATATTCAAAGAAATTACAATATCTTACTTCAAAAATAACTTCTTTTTTTTTTTTTGGAGAAATTCATTTTTTTAGCAATTGCCAATTAGTGGAATGTAGACGTTTACACAATATTTTTCTTGTAGAATATGGACGTTTGATTCACCTATTATTCTGCGGATATGGTCCGCAGACTAAAGTCATTTCACCTTTTAAAAAACAGACAACACAGTACAAGTAATACCCACAATATCATCATCTTTATTTCCCATCATTTTATTTAAGAAATAATCACAAGTTATCCCATCTTTTCATTCTTACTTTTTAATTATCTAAGAAAACTAATATTAATTGAAAATCAAAATATAACATTAAAACAAGTACATTAATTTAGAAAATTTTAAAATTCCATGATTAAAAATTAAAAAATACGGAATAAAATTTACTCATGGTTATCCTTATTGTCATTGTCGTCTTCATCGTCATCGTTACCAATACAAATATGATATACATACTCTGTCAAATATTGACGAATATTATTGTGTGTTTATTTGCTATGCATTTCCGGAACTCTTGAGAAGTCTTATGGAATACCGAATACAAATTGTTCATACAAATGAAGTTTGTTGTTTAAATTTTATATACAAATAGTCCAACCATTTTCTTCAATTACCATATTATCTACATGCCATTTGTACTTTAAAACTCCAAAAGTCGGTTCGACACCCGTCATTGCCGATTCTTGCGTTGCTTTGAACAATTTTCATTTTCGTCTTATGAATTTTGGTATGCTTTGACAAATGTAGAGTGCTCAAAATATATCACATCAACAATGTAATACTCATGCTTGTATTCATTTGCATTCACTAGATACGAAAAATCATGTGTTTTTCTAGTTAAAGTATGAATATCGACGACTCGTTAAAAAAATTTATGTCATTGTTTGACCCAACAACACCAAAGAATATATATGCCAAAACCATAGATCATGTGAAGCGACTGCTTCTAGTATCATTATTGAGACTCCATGATCACATCATGTGAATTGACCTCGCCATGTATTTTGACAGTTTTCTCAATCTCAATGCATACAATCAAGCTACCAAGAATTTCTGGAAAACCGTGTGCTTCTTTATGTGCCTCAAACAATTCTTCTACATGTATTTTCTTAGGATTTCACACACACACACATACATACATATATACATACATACATACATACATACTTATATATATATATATATATATATATATATATATATATATATATATATATATATATATATATATATATATATATATATATATATATATATATATATATATATATATAAAGCTCGATAACATATTCATCAATCAAATACGTACCTTCACGTGCTACTCTCTCGAACATTTTCAAATATTCATCTAATGCATCGACAGTGATGCCTAATGCCAAAAGCCGAAATGCAACCATATACTTTTGATGCGCACTAAATCCCCATCTACCTCTAGCATCCTATATCAATTGAAAGAATTTGTAATTTTCTTCCAAACCGTTAGCTATATGTAGGAATAGTGATTTAATCAAACGGAAATGTTGTTTGAATGTTGTCGAATAAGCAATAATCAACAAAGTAATCACGTACCCGATGTTCATATGCACCTGCACGATATCTGTTTATTACAACTCTGGTCATTGGGATGACATCCATAATTTCTGCCGCTTGATCAAATAAAGTGGCTACAAATCACATCGTCTTATGAGGATGAGGTCGGATAAATTTCCATCTTACATGTTTTTTTGTAGAATGCTTATGAGAATATAAGTGTGAAGTGTTGTGTGAAAATTAAATAGAATAAAAAGTCGTATGAAAATATTGTGGTTTGTTGGTTAGTATTTACACGAAAAACATAAAATTATTAAAAAAATTAATAATGCCCAATGGTAAGTTTTTGACCATTTCCTTCTATTCATAGATTCGTGTATCGTGGTTGAGACCACATCCGACCACGGTTGGAATCCACCACGCAAGAGAGGATGGTGGGCAAGTTGTGTTTTGACTATCATATCATCTCCACGCCTTCTAGGTGCGATATACACCGAAGAGCCTTATATACAGCTGAGTTTGGTTTCACCTAAGGCCTTGAGGAGTGGGTGCGAGCAATGTACTTTTGGTAAGGGGTACACCGCCCCCCTAGTGAGAGCACCTCTCACTTTTCTCTCCGCACAAGGAGACGACGTCGCGCGACTTGTTCCATTTCAAAGGATGTGTGTTGTACATTAAGCTTATTTGATTATACCAAAATCAATGGGAAGTGAGAGGTAACCATTTCCAAGTGTGAATGGAGGAGTGATGAGTGCTGACTAGACGCTGATGTAATAGGAAAAAAGTGAGAGCTCATGAGAGTCAACACCGGATGACCTAATTATTGCAGTTTGAGTTTGAATATCAAGTATAAGTGATTGTTGGTTATATTCATAAACAGAAGTTGGATAAAAATCATTGATGATTACCATGAAGAAGATTATAGTCGGCAAACATTTTCTGTTTCCAATTAAAATCAGTTTATACTTGAAACTATAATTCAAGCAATTCATTAAAATAGAACTATAAAACCTCGGGGTTACAATTTTACAGCCGTCGGTTGCAAAACTTTGTAGTTCAAAATTTTGCCAAGCATAATTTTTTGTAACGTCGCTTTTTAAAGTGTAAAAGTAGAAACGGAAAAACAATGAAAGCCGGCAAAAGCGTCCTGATTGTCAATTTACGTTCTGTTTTAACTTTTAACATACATCGGTTCTTAAGTATTCATTTTTATAAATCTTATATGATCATTATTTATTTATTTCTTCAACCTCAAAATTAAAATAAGGAGAAGTTTATAAAAGTAATTTTGATAAACTTCTGCTGTGGATGTTTGCGTGTTTTCTAAATTTGGTCATAGAACCCTAAACTTATAATTCACGGAATTCAAAATGGTGTTAGAAGGGAGTAATCTAAATGTATACACAGCAAAAAGGCAAGGAAGTAATAAAATAACTCGAATCTCGATACTTGTTCTTGATTTTGTGAATATGATAAATTACGCATTCAAATTTCAAAAAATTAATATAAATATATACGCTAATCTCAAAAAGGAAGGATAATAGACCTATGTACCTGATTCATCATTGATTCTGCATTCCAATTTTTCAGAAAAGCTCAAAGTTTTAATAATAGAAAAGGGTTGGCAGAAAATATATATTACACTGGTGACTGATGAAAGTATTATTCGGAAACGAAATGAACCACTCGAAATTATAAAATTAAGATGTAAAAGTTTCCAATCAGAAGAAGGCGTATAACGGTGATCAACATTACATGAAGAGGAAATTTGAAATGAGATTCACCCAACAACCACCATAATCAATCATATCACCACCATAATCCATCATATCGTCATCAAGTTATACTTAAAAAATGAAAATCTGAGGAAGAAGAAGAAATTCACACACAAAAAAGGACAAGGATCAACGTTGACAACGAGTGATTGTACTGCAACCACGCTGATAAGGATTAGCTTGACCACCTGATTGACAGTTGTAGTACGATGCACCTCTCTGCGAGCACGGCACATTGTTCCCTTGCAGCGCTCCATAGCTTATGTAATTAGTCGTCGCTAATATACGCCTAGTGCTTTCTGATTCCATCTCCAGTTCTCCCGCTCCCATACACTCGGCTATGGACCCCCTGCATCCTCCTCCTCCCTGCTTCGACATCCAGCTAAACTCATCTCCGCCGCTAGAGGCAGCAGCCGGCGATGTGATGAAAGCACATAGCATCAAGGCGGAGATAACCAGCTGGAGAAGAAGAAAATTTGAAGAAATCGCCATCGTTGAAAGATTATTTTGGTGGAAAATAATGGAACTTGTTGTTTTGAAGAAGGAAGACAGAGATAGCAGGTCGGCAGGCCTTATTTAAATATACTTGCCCCTTCTCCTTGTAATTGTACTCGCTTTGACATTTTCGTCTTAAATTCCAAATATACCCTTCCATATCGATATCTTTTTTGGACCTAAGTTTAAAATGCATATATTGTACTGAATAATCAATAATCAGATATATATGTCGAATAAAATATGACATAAATTCTAGACAAAATTACAGTTTTGGTCCCTGATGTATGCTGAAAATTTTAAGTTGGGACAAACTATATCAAAATCACGGTTTTGGTCATTAAAATTTACAAATGGTTTCAAATCAATCCCTGTGATATATAAAAAGACTGAAATATCATTTCTATTATCTTTTTCAATTTTCTTTTAATATATATTTATTAAATCAATTTAAAAAAATATAAATAAACGCACCTTACCCCTCCCCCTCCCGTTAACAGTATCGCCGGAATCTGATAACCAATTGAATCTAGTGCCACTGAAGGTTTCCATTTTAGAATCCACCCTTCATTTAGACCAGTTCCCGATTTTCAAATATGGGTATGCTCAGTTCCAGAAAGTTACGAGGATTTATCGGAGCCGGAAAAATGGGGTGTTTTGGTTTTCGATGGCTTGGTTTGGATTTACTTAACAGCAGCAGCACCACGAAGGCTCGCAATCGCAAAAACTTAACCAATACCAAGATTGAAAGTAGCCAGATGAACCTGAAAACAGAACCTATACTCAGAAAATTAACAGAAAACTTGCAAAACTAATTAATGCTTAAACTTGAATAATGCGTATTCACCAAGTGCATATACGTGTTACCAGATGCAAATACGTGTTACCAGAAAACGAAGATTAACAAGAACAATTGCAAATACTCGAAATTGATTGAATGCGTGAACCAGGGGATACTGTCACACCAGAAAAATTGCAAATGTGATAGAGAAATTGCAAGAAATCAGATGCGTGATGCGTGATTTACAGAAAACGTAGAGAAATTGCAAGAAATCAGATGCGTGATGCGTGATTTACAGAAAAAGAAGATCTAGAGAACTTGAACCGAAGATTAACTAGAATGTTATGGCAGAAAAATCGAAAATTACCTGTATAGATGCGTGAAATCAGATGTACGAATGCGTGATATGCTTGAACCGATGCTACCAGTCCTCCCCTCCGTCTCCGTCAAACTGTAATTTCGAAAAAAGCCAATACGAACCCGTGAAGCAGCAATGCAACTGGTCAACTTCTTGATCAGAGCAGTTCTTCGATCGATAGGAGCTTTCAATTTTTGGATCAGAGTGTTTCCGGATGCGTGAGTGTTTCCGGATGCGTGAAAGGGTATTTCAATTTTTGGATCAGGTCACGCTGTGGTGAATATTCCGGTAACGTGGAGGGGGAAGGGGTAGTCGGGTGGGGGTGGTTGGGTTTATTTTATTTTATTTTTTTTAAATTGATTTAATAAATAATATATTAAAAAAAATAGAAATGGTATTTCAGTCTTTTTATATGTGACAGAAGTCAGGAACTGATTTGAAACCATTTGCAAACTTTAGTGATCAAAACCGTGATTTTCATATAGTTTGTCCCAACTTGAAATTTCCAACATACATCAGGGACCAAAACTGTATTCTAATTGCATACTCATGATATATACCTAAATTGCCCTTCCATTTCAATAGCTTGTTTGGAGTTTGGAAGTTGGAAATATGTCATAAATTCATAATAGACTTATCGTTAATAATTGTTAATAAATCGGATTAAATCTTCCGTACATAGTCTCGTAAATTGCATTTTTAAGAAATAAAGTTCCATATTAATAATATAGTTTCTGTAATCATTGAAATATTCAATATGTAACCTGGTTATAGTATCAATAAAAAAGTTGTTACCGTATCAACATGATACGACTTATATTAAAATTTATCTGTTTTAATACAAAGGGGTTACCTCATCAATCAGATTAATCTATTTTACCATTTGTAACTATAAGGGGGCGTTTGGTTTACAGAATTTTTACAAATGAATTGAAATCTTTAAGATGAATGAGAATTTGACGGAATTGGAATCCGAAGGGATTTGAATCCCTAGCGCGTTTGGTTGACAGATTATGAAATGGAATTATTTGTTGAATTATTTATCGAAAGAATTGTAATATTAAGTATATAAAATGATTAAACTACCTTTTATAAAGTTAAATATGTCATTTTAATCAGAGATAAGAAAAAATAATCAATAGAATTTGAATTATTTGACATTATGCAAAGGAATGGTAAATTTAATTATATATGGAATTTGATGGAATCTTACACAATTTCATTCCATCCATTTTTTAACCAAACACGTTTTGAACGGAATTTCTTTTTCCAATTCCTTTGAATTCCATTAAAAAATTTGAAACAAACGCGCCCTAAGATTAATAAAGATTGATCTCAAACAACTTAGGATACGATTGACTAGTTTCAATCTAGCTTAATCATCATCAATGCGGCCTAGTGATTATTATTTTTTATTAAATACTCTAAAACAGAATTAACTTATATTTGAATTTCAGACTTTAACTTATAAAATTATCTGCTCTAATTTTTTTAATCTAGTTAAAAACCATCATACTTGTAAAAAAATATTAAACATGATGAGTAAATAATTGAGCTTGAAATTTTGAATATTATCTGCTTTTATGTGTACATGTCAAGAATTGTTGGTTCAGTCCCATTGATTTGCTATTACAAAAAAGTGCTCCTCTTGAGGTACAAATTTAGTACCACTAGTTATTGTGGTCACATTTTGTAGATGGTCCATTTGTAATTGAATAATCATAAACATAACTTCTTTGACAAAGCTAAATTAAATGTGACAGATATATTAATGACGTGGTTTAGGTTAAGATGTATTTTGTGAGAGGATAACATACAAATCTAGCAAGTATAATGGGTAAAAAATTATAAATTGATAACGTATACGACTTTCTAAACTATTTTACTCAAAAATAAGTTTATTTTTGTGATTTATGACAAATTAAAATTTTTTTTATACCAAAATGTGTTTTGGGTCATTTCGACCTGACAGACCGTTTTAATATATAAAAATATATATTTTATTTCTTTGGTAATTATAACATTTATTGAAAATGTACCCTTTATAACAATTAATGTTCAAAGGGCACATAGTAACGTACTTTCCAAAATTCCAAATTTAACCTACTACTTGTCATTGTACTACTTTTACCATTAAGTCTTGGCTCCATTGTCCCTCTATGAGGGTGGGAGGAATCCTTCCTTACAACATTCAATAGGGGAGTATTTTAGTTTAAATTTTTAAAAAGTTTACATTAAAAAATCTTTATATAATTTATATAATGGAAAAAAAATTCAATTAGCTTTTTTTTTTTTGATAACCGAGGACCTCACCCGACCCATCATTTGGATGACCCGGGTGAAGCAACCTCGGGGCCCACGTACACCTGGCAGCAGGGTGGTCCGGGTCAATCACCTACGGGGGTAGAGAGGTGGCCAGTGGCCATCCCCTGATTGAAACCTAACACTCCCTATGGGGAAAAGGAGGGAGTGGGATTAGAACTCAGAACCTCCTTATGGGGGAAGAGAATGAGTCATAAGCCTTATCCACTAGGCCATCAGGGTGATGGCTCAATTAGCTTTTTTGTAGATTATTCTATTAGTTGCTTAGTTATTAGTGGTTAATAACCTATGAGACCTACCGAATATTGAAAAAGCTAATATCAAAGAGCTTGTTAATTAAAAAGCATTTTGAAAAAACTTATGTTTTAAAATACCCCAATAGCTTTTTCAAACTTGAAAAACTTTTTGGGGTGAAAAAGCTTTTGAAAAAATCCTAAAAAAAACTCTTATTGTGGATGTTCTTATAAACTTTCTCGTTCCACTTACTACATACGTGTCATATCATGTAATTCATATTTTCCAACTCTTCCAACTCATACAATATTATTTAAAAAAATATTTGTACTATCTTAAAATTAAATTAGAAAATAACATCTCATTTAAAAAAACAAACCATTACAAATGTGAATTTAAATCCTAAAAACGATAATTAAAATCTTAAAATACTAATTTAAATATTAAGAACGATAATTTAAAACTCTCAACCATGAATATGTGCTTGTTCTCGCATGCTGGCAAGAACCGAATTCAACCGCCCTCCAGTCAAATGGTCATGCGAGTGAATAATGCAAATCTTGTTCAAAACATATTATTTTGTTCAAAACATATTGTTTTCCACATCTTTCTTGTTAGTTTGGACGAGATCACTGATTTGATTGACGAAGCTTCTGATTTTATCCTACGATGAGGATGTGTCTACCGCTATCATTCCTTTTTCGCTGTCGTGTTGTGGTGGCCGTTGTGGTTCATCACCAGGAAACTCTTCAACATCAACATCATGAGTTGAAAAGTGTACATTCAAAGAAGTTGTGGTGTATGTGTTAGAGTATGAAGTTTTTCTTCTTTTTAATGAATGATGGGGTGGGCAGGGGGATTGTTACCAATTTCTTTGACAATAAGCCATATGTGATGGTTTTTTAGAATTTCTCGTGCCGCCAAATATAGAAAAGGTTTGAGTTGAGTTTGCCAAACTCACAATGTATCGACAGTAAAACATCGATGTCCGCTCTCCTACTAACACACCTGTTGCTCTTGTTGTAATGGATACACTTGAACTTATTGACTTTCCCCTTGTATATCATTCATTTAGAGTTAACTTGATGCTACTATGAAGTTATGTTTTGAAGAGCTTTAACACTAGCTCCCAAAACGACTCGACTTGTTGACGATTTCCACGTTCTAGTCTTCCGAAATATTGATATACGCCTTGGTCAAGGCCATTTATTCCCTTTCGGTCCATACTCGTTGTTTTACCCATTGGGTATAAGTTCTTTGTTGGATGGTTTGTTAGGGGGAGGGGGTTTAGTTTCATTGCTTGATTCATTGTTTAGATTTTGAGAAGAGGGTTAGGTTTTATCGCTTAATTTGTCGTTTTTTGTTTCTGGGTTCACGGAAATGCGATGTGTTGGGAACGTAACATTGAGATAGATTTTGTTGAAAAGGATTATAACTGAAGAGGTGGGGGGAGGTAATCAAGTGAAAAGTGGTTATACGTTTGTTGCATCAACATTTGTTGTTTGAAAATTAAACAACTGAGTTTTGGGAATTGACGAACAGCCTTTGCCATAGTTTCTTTTTTGAGATGAACCCATTTTTTGGATTTTCCCTAGCTAAAATCCATTTAAATTTAAAGAAGAAAGAGATTGGAGAGAGTTTGGATATTAGAAAGAATGTAGAAGTGTGGTGTGATTTTTAAAATTGTAGATGGTTATAGTGGTAAAATAATAATAATTGTTTAATTAGCCGTTGAACGACTAATTGGTTGTGGGATGGTGCAGCTCGTGAACCCGCTCAACCTTCAACCTTCTGAACCTGTCGACTGATAGAACCGTGGTATCGACTATCCCAAATTGGTACCACCACCCATCTGCCATTATTTTAAGCATGACTATGTGCATCCTGTAATAGAATTTTTGCTATATAATGTATCTATTATTAAAGCTAACATTTCTTTGAAAAAAATTATATGGATTGTTGAGCATGTTTTGGAGCTAGTTATTACAACATCGATACAACTAGTTTTAAAATTTGGAATATATATATATATATATATATATATATATATATATATATATATATATATATATATATATATATATATATATATATATATATATATATATATATAGGGTTAAGTTTATATGAGACCATTATATTTCGTGAAACCGGGAGACGCATTCCTAGCCACTTATTTTGGGTGTAAAACAAAAAAAATGCAAAATAAATGAAAAAATTTGAAAAATGTATTTATTTATTATTTTCATCATTTTTTTATTCAAAAAAATAAAATAAAAAAATTAAAAAAAAATAAAATAAAAAATTAAAAAATTAGCGTTTTTTCATATTCTAGTAGAATATTACACTAGTTTGTGTAATATTCTATTAGAATATGCAAAACATCCAGCAACATTCTACTAGAATATATTTTTTTTATTTTTCCAGTTTTTTTTTCGATTTTTTTTATTTTTTAAAATTTTTTTAGATAGAATAAGTAGCGAAAATAAGTAGAACTTTTTTTTTTTTGAAAATTCTCATTATTTTAGCCTATTTTAATTTTTTTTTTAATTTTTTGATCTCTAAAATGAATGGCTAGGATTGAGTCTCCCGGTCTCACAAAATTTACATGGTCTCATTTGAACTTCTACTTATATATATATATATATATATATATATATATATATATATATATATATATATATATATATATATATATATATATATATATATATATATATATATATATATATATATATATATATATATATATATATAGAATCAGGATCGGGTGAGGACTCTTCTTAAAGTGAGGACTTGCGAGGACACCTTAAAAAAACTGAAAAAAATATAAAAAAAATATAAATAATAAAATGGATCATAGTACTATATCGGAGAAAAAAAGATTCAAAAAAAAACTTTTCGATCATTATTTTTTTTATAATGAAATAATGATCCAAAATAAAAACAGAAAAATTGCATCATTACGTTTTGCAATGATGCAAATTTTTTTTTACAAATTTTTTTTGATAATGATATAGTACTATTCTCGATTTTATGATTTGTATTTTTTTTATATTTTTTTTCAAATTTTTTAAGGTGTCCTCGCGAGTCCTCACCGAAAAAAGAGTCCTCACCGGAACCGGACCCTATATATATATATATATATATATATATATATATATATATATATATATATATATATATATATACTAGGTTAGAAACCCGTGTGTTACACGGTTGATAAATAAAAAAAGTTATATATTAAAAAACACATTTTATTTTAAAAATACGATGCTATTAATGAATTTTTGTTATACACAAATTAGCGTCTTCGTTAAAGACTGAGAAAACGTGAATCATTCCAATGACAATGTTTTGGTATAACTCATAGTAACATTATAGAGCCACGTGTCATCATATACATGTACAATATCTTGACTTCTAAACTCATCTAATGAAAAAGGGGACAATCAGCATTATATCATCTTCGTGTGCCTCACAGGATCACTCATAATTTCACTGCAAGTTTCACGAACAAAAACTATCTATAACTATATAAAATAGTAAACTCGGCCATCTTTTTGAATAATATGAAAAGAAGAGAAAATTGCAAGGAATAGCAACATACTTCCCTCTTCTTAACAACAAAAGCAATGTGTTTAATTTTTTTACCTATTATAAAATATACTTGTACTTATAAAATATATTTGTACTTCTTTTGTTTAATTTTTTTACCTATTATAAAACATATTTGTACTTCTTTACCAATAACTGTAATCTACTTGCATTTTTTACACATGAAAGCAACATACTTTACTTTTTTATCTATAAAAGCAATGTAATTATACTATTTTCAAGCACATAGCAACATACTTGCATCTCTAAGAAGAAATTCATATACAAAAAAAAAAAGATTATACCTAAACTTAATATTTCATGAAATGAACTAATATAAAAACGTGTTTCTGGGAGCAATTTGTTTTCTACACTTTTCCGTTTCTTTGAAATAGAAAAGAATTATTTAGCATAAGTTATTTCAAAGTCATTTTCATTTAAGTTATATGTGGATGAACAGAACGGAACAAAATGAAAAAAATTAGTTGCTAGCATCAATACCGAAGCTTACTTGAAGAGCAATATTTGCTGCCTCCTTGAATAGATTTTGAAGTTCTGCTAATAATTCAAAATGTAGAAGAAAAATTAATAAAAAATAAACATCGCTTCTTGTAAAAATAATATGATTACGAAAAGGATTTAATAGAATTTTTGCATACCTTTATGGATATTTCTTTTGTTAAGCTTCCCGAGAGGCATCTTCACCATATTAATCCCAAATCCCGTCACTACTCAGCAAAGTTCATACCTATTAAAAAAAATATTTCTTTAAACATATAAAGTAAAATAATAAAGATATAAATGATATTAACTTGAATGTTTCAAAATTAAACATGTTTATCAATTCATGGGATATGGATCCAAAGTTAAACCTCAAACTTATTAAGGAAAAGTCCTTCGCCGGATACAAAAACAAACATTATTTGTTTAAGAAAATAATGAGAAAGAGCATACCCATGGAACATCTTTATAGGTTTAAAAGTTTAGTGCTTAAGAAAAATAACATTAGTGTTAACAACTCTCAAACTTTAAAAAAACATAATAAATTTTCAGAGAGAAGGTTTTTACTTCTTTTTATCAACACTAAATACCAAGAGAACGATTGTATAAAGCCGAGAGAATATTGCAAAAGTCCCACCACCATCAGAGAGATTATACAAATATGAAACAAAATCAAATGAAAGAATTGTTAAATTAATCCAAAAAAATCGTATAACGGGAGGAATGTGTTTATTGTGGAAGCTGAGTAATCATCTCGAAAGGAACATTAAAACTAAATCAATAACCAAAATGAATGGATTACCTTTGTCCCTTTTATGATAGGGTACCATCTTTACATTGCGTGAGAGTGCTAATATCAATCACCATGTCACTACAAAGAGGAGAATATAAAGTTAATAAGCAACAACATTACAAAACTTTTAAAGAATCATAACAAAATACGTCACGTAATCATAACTTCATTAGTATTTATAAGACCAAAATTCAAATTTTAAAAAAGATAGCAAGAGAGAGAATTGGATTTCCCTACTTTCTTGATAAGGATTATGGTTTGAAAATTCAAATGGCAGAGATATCATATCTTACGAGAAGGCAAGGATGATGGTGGTTATACATATAATCTTGCATTAGAGGCTATTTAGATTTAACCTGAATATCTAAATTTGAATGTTTATTAGTTTGACAATAAAAAGGACCGACGATTCACACAAACACACAGCATAAGTGCAACACATACAAAAACAAAGACAAAGACAAACACAAAATATACAAAGTAGATGACGAAAAAATTATTAAACATCGTTAAATCATATACAAAAGAACACAAATCTTAAATAAAGTAGAGAACTCACCGATTCTATTAGACCTTAGCTTTAGAAACTTTCAATTGCAGAAAGATACCTTCTGAGTTGATGCACGTTCAATGACAGGTCGAAAAAATTAGGGTTAAACTAATGGTTATGGAATTGCAACCGGTATATATATATATAGAGAGAGAGAGATTGACAAATAAATTTGGAAACTATTTAGGCATAAAATCAGGAATCGGATACCCAATCTACGTTTGAGTAGATAATGAGATAAGAATGTGAGCGGGAAAAATAAAAGAACAGGAGCTAGAAAGATGACATCGCAGATATATACATATACAACAGACATCACAGACACATGCACATGACTAAATCCATATGCAACGGGATCTACACACACAATCATACAAAAGAACAAAAAGTTAGTAAAACTGAAAATGTGAATCGGATTCATGGAATTCAATTTCACGGTTTACATATAGGATTCTGACAGATCTATAGATGACAAAACCCTAATTCCTCAATAACTTCAGGTAGATTCGAACAACATCAACCATGAACGACTCTTTTTGAAATCTCAAAATCAAAATCATCATCGATTTTACCATCGGAAACCGTTTGGCAACTACTTATCAATAAAGAAAATTGAAACACAATTAAATGAACCTTTTAAGGGCAGATTGGGTGTCGTGTCGACAGCCCTAGGCATTAGAAGAGGCTATTTTGCTACGTTAGTGGACGGAGCAGCAGTCCTGTTGTTGCTATCTTGATTGTACTTAGGTGTCATATATCAAGTACATGATTGAAGAAAGGATGCCATGAGATGGATCTAAATCAAAAGAAGTAGAAGAAGAAATTGAAAATTGGTTCTCTTCTTTCTTTCTTCTTCCAATCTCGAGAGAGATATACAGATGTCTGATTCTCTGGTGAAGAAGCGATGAGGGAGCGTGGTGGTGAAGTAACAGCAATGGCGGTGGGTTACGAACTTATGGGGGAGAGATTAGGGCTAGATTAGTGGGTGGGATTAAGGAAATCGTACACTGATTCCAACTTCTTTCTCCGTGAATGAATGAGATAATGTGAAACGGAAAAAGGATAAATATTCTGGAAAAATGATAAAATGACACGTGTTCTAGATAGCTGAGGAGATGACATGTGGCGCTAAAGTGCCTTGTTTATTAGTATGTATATATATATATATATATATATATATATATATATATATATATATATATATATATATATATATATATATATATATATATATATATATATATATATATATATATATATATATATATATATATATATATATATAGGGTCGAGATCATGAGAGAACCTAAAAAAACCTAGGAACCTAGGAACTTTTTTTCTACACAATATTTAAAAAAAAAAATTGCATCCAATTTTTTTATTTAAAGTGTCTAAGAGATTTCTAAACCCTAAACCCTAAACCCGAAACCCTAAACACATATGAAAAAAAATAAAAAAAATGATTTTTTTGCATCCAATTTTTTATTTAAAGTGTCTAAGAGATTTCTAAACCCTAAACCTAAACCCTAAACCCTAAAACTAAACCCTAAACCCTAAACCCTAAACCCTATACCCTATACCCTATACCTAAACCCTAAACCCTAAACCCTAAACCCATATGAAAAAAAATTAAAAAAATGATTTTTTTGAAATTTTTTTTTGATATCTTCTAAATGCATCATAACAAAAATTTTGGTATATTTTTTTTTGAAAAATATTGTGTAGAAAAAAGTTCATAAAATGGGTTCTTAGGTTCCTAGGCTTTTTTAGGTTCTCAATTGAACTTTACCCTATATATATATATATATATATATATATATATATATATATATATATATATATATATATATATATATATATATATATATATATATATATATATGAGTTATGATGCTACATTTGATATTTTAAATCACCAAAAAAAATATACATAGCCTTACACATACGTAATAACATAAACGAATCTTAAACATACATAATAACATAAAATATTTTTAATATATGTAATATTAGTGGTGCGGTTCGGTTTTTAAGGGACGGTTTCTAGGGTAAAACCGCACCGCACCGACTTTGGTCGGTTTTTGTCAAATTAAAAACCGCACTGTCGGTTTTTGTATTGTTTTCGGTTTTCTGGTTTCTGTTTTTTTCGGATCGGTTTCGGTTTTTGCTGACCCCTAATATTATTATATATTCAAATTTTCTCACTGTTTGCTTATTTTGTAGGCTCCGCCATTATATATTTATTTACTTTTAACATTTAAATATAATAAATAAATTATCTGCAGGCCCCTTTGTGTTATTGATGGAAGGATATTTGTTGAAATGTTCTTGTTAAATTTAAATTAAATAACAAGACATTAGGAACAAGAAAACACAAAAGAATGATATATTATCATTCTTAACCTCAACACAAAGGCAAACTAGTAACATACTTATCCCGGTTATAGACTTTTTATATAAATTCACCATCTTTGCTTTGGAAATATGGGGATGTATAAATCGGAAAAGAATTACGAACTTGATACTTTTAGTCTGAAGTCTCTCAAGAACAGTGTCTATTTTGCATATACGCAAGAAGAACAGTCTTTTTGTAAATTTGTAACAAACAGCCAAATCCGTTTGTTGACAAAGTAAATCACTTTGACAAAAAATAAAGGGTAGAATAGTAATTTCCGAGATTACAAGATGGGTAAGCAGATAATGAGAAGAATACAACTATACTAGACTCCAACAACCTTCTCAACCTTCAGATTTATTGTCCTAATCTTAAACCTGAGAAGGTTCGCATACATTTTATTATTATTATTATTTTAAGCATGTTGTAATATTATTCAAAAGAAAGTCTATTGCTTCTGTTGAAAAGGCGTTCTTATTGCTGGCAAGAAGTTGGATCTATGACATTTTCTAAACCTAACTAAAGAAAATGATGTAATCTGCATATAAACAAATGGGAAAGACAAATGGTCAAAGTTTCATGTCAAATCCTAAATGATTTTACTTTTATATAACCTCAAGATATATCATAGTTGTAGAGGGTAGTGATTGACCAAAGCAAACTGCAGTTATGGTGGAGTAAAAACAAGCAAACTGCTTTATGCAATTCACCTCCATTATCCCATAAGAACCCCCCCTAACTGCACGTTACCGGACCCATAATTGCATCTTTATTGCGGACAATTAAAACGATGAAATATTAGGACAATTATCCCCTTAATTCTCCTTGTTCCACTTTCATTATTTCTAGGGGGCAGAGAGGATTTTATTTCGTTATTGTGGTGTATGTCTACAAAGTTTCAGATTTGTATTTGTAGGTCCACTACTGCATTTTTGGTTCTAGTCGCATCTAGGGAGCTGATTCATCCACGACATATTTTAATCCATCCACTGAAATTTATTTGTGTTTCCAAATTTACCCTCATTCATCCACATATAGAATGTCCCTAATAAAAAGAAAGAAAATTTTCTCTCTCTATCTCCTACCACCGTCTTCTTCTTCTTCTTATCTTTCTTAAACCAAAAACCTGCAACAAAACACTCACATGCACTTGCAACTAGTTATAAACACTAGAAACAAACATACAAACATCTGCAACTAAACACACACACTAAAGACCCACACCCGCAATAAAATAATCGTATGTTTTTACGGACAGCTGATCCTGAATGCTCCTGCCCCTCCCATCGGTTGTTCTTGGCGAGGATCCATCACCGGGAGTCTTGGGATTTCTTTGACCGAATTAGAAATTAATTATTTTGACGATAAGATCGAAACCCAGATAAGATATTATCGACTGAATTGTTGTTACTCACGCCGGGATCTTTGCAGTCACTATTCTTTTTGATACAGTGAATGCATCTTTTCACCATTAGTGTGATCGAATTCGTGATTAATTAAGTCCCCGTGGCAATTGAAGCTAATGACCAAAGATTGAAATATTCTCAACGTGTTCTTGCATATTGCGTTCCCTGGAACGAGTCCCTCCAAGCGGTTTCCCGACCACTCCTCTGAACCAACAAATAACTCATCGATATTACCAGATATCGTGTTTTTTTTTTGTAAAAACTTCCCGACGAGATCCACCATGTTTGAAAAGATCGGAAGGAAGTTTGCCGTTGAGCAAATTGTTGCTTAAATCCAAATGTCAAACTAGTTAACCGCACGAATGTGGACGGAATTGAACCGGAAAGACGATTTCCGATCAGAATAAGCTTCACCAGAAACGGAATATTCCGTGTTTGGGGATTTTTGATTGTGGGTCGGATGGATTTCTGTCATTGATGAACTTTGAATTACCAGAGAATTTGATTGCACTTGGATATCACTTACGGGTTAAGGTGTGTGTGATTTGGTATGATCTTAACATGTGAACGAAGGTTTGGAAATTTGAGCACGGTTGGAATTCGGAATGTGAAAAGAGGAAGGAGGAGAAATATCATTATAATTGTCTTTTTAATAACCAGGGGTAAAATTGGAAATATATATATATATGTTTCAGTGGATTGATAAAAAAAAAATCCGTGGATGAATCATCTCCCATCTTTTAAACCAACGAAATGGAAATGTCAATAATCTAAGCCTAGGAAAGAGGGAACTCGGATCCGTATCACGTCACATCAATGAAATACACGCGATAAAGTTATAATATTAGCCGATATTATTTTTCTTGGAAATTAGAATTTAGAACGATAATGTTATGGTATTGCGTATTAGGCTGCACGGAGTGGAAGCAATTTTGCCGGAGGCATCCGACGTGGAGCATTTTTGCCGGCGGCAACACCGCCCCCCAGGTGCGGCATCGAGCAGCGGCAAGGGAGGAGCGGCATGCCTTTGCCGTTTCTCTCTCTATGGAATATGTCGGGAATCTTACACTTTGACCGTTGAACGGTTCAAATTTAAAAAAAAAAAAAAATTTTTTGTTTTTTTTTTTAACTCAATACCATGTCTATATATATACATACACTTATTCAGAATTTTTACCCAACACTTATTCAGAATTTTTACTCAATACTAATTTCAAAAAATGGCTTCCAACAATCCCTCCAACAATCCGCAAAACAACCCAAACATTTTTGGGTACGATCCGTCGTCTCCGCCACCGTATCGTCCACAATTCGAGGGTCCGATGTATTCGTCAAACCCGATGTTGAGCGGTTCACCATTTTATCCGCAATACGGGATAATACCACAACAACTTTTTCAACAAAGCTTCAATCCGTTTCCACAATCGTCATCGGCCAACTTCAATTTCCAACAAACCCGAAGCCCACCCGAGCAAGCACCAATCCAAACCGATCCCGAGCCCGAGGAGCCGCAAAACGAGTATGCGGTGGAAAATTCGGATTCGTCAGCCGAAGCGGAGGAGGAGCCCCAACCTAGGCAAAGAAGTGGACGGGCCGCAAGTCAAAAGTGGACGGTTCAAGAAGAGACGGAGTTAGCCCGTGCATGGGTCGATGTGTCCGAGGATCCAAAAACGGGCAAAAATCAACAACGTGATCGGTTTTGGTTTCGAGTGACGAGACGTTTCCGCAAAGGCATGAAAAAAGGGAACTCTTACCGCAACAAAGATCAATGCAACACGAAGTGGAACAACATGAACAAATGTGTTATGGCTTTCAACGTCATTTACATTAATTTGGTGAATCAATGGAGGAGTGGAGAAAGCGAGTCGAGTATTTTGGAGAAAGCCAACTACATGTACCGAGACGACAACGTCAAGCCGTTTAAATTTCCACACGCTTGGAATGTTGTTCGTCATAGCCAAAAATGGGAACAAGTCTTTAAGTTGGAATTTGGTGGTGGTTCGAGCTCCAAAAGAAGCAAAACATCGGAGTCGGGCTCATATCACGTTTCTTCGGATGGTCATATCGGCGTCAACCTTAACGATGACGTTGACGAAGTTGAAGAAGTGGAACCATCACCGCCTCCACGTCCGATGGGTCGGGACCGGGCAAAAAGAAAAGGGAAGGCGACCTCATCCACTTCTTCCGCGGGTTCTAAGATGGAACATTATGAAGAAATGCGCGACGAGTTTAGAGGTTTGCGCACGTCGTTAGATAATCAATGGCAAGAAAACACCCGGCTAGCGGAAATGCAAATGTTTTGGCAAGACGTTAGTTACCTAACCGGGGCAAACTACGATTCCGCGATGGCGCTCAAAGACCAAATCCGCAAGAAATATAATTTGTAGTTTTTTTTTCAAGTAGCGACGTCTTTATTTTGTTTTAAATTTCGAACTTTTAATTTCGTAGGATTTTATGTTATTTGTCTTTTTATTTTAATGAAATGGTATTTGGTGTGTTTTATTTTAATTTAAAATATGTTATGTTTTATTTTTATTTAAAATATGATTTTTTAAATTAAAAAAAAAATTTATGTTGCCAACGTTCCACCCCTTGAGTGCCACAACAAAACTGGTGTTGCCAACAAAGTCTACATGGCGCCTACGTGGCATGCTTGCCTCCCAAATGTTGGAGGCACCACTCCCTTCAGCCTTACCTATTCCCACAACTATATTAGGTTCAAGGCATCTCTCTCACACACACACACAAAACACACACACAAAACACACATGGTTGAATGTTGTATTTTAGTCGAAAGTACGAACAAAGAACAATATAAAACTATATAGCAGTTGGGATATGAAGATCCAAAACTTATAGAAAAACAATATCAGAAACTTCACTTACCACTGATAGCAAGTAGACGAATCTTGGTCTTATATACTCGATGCAAAAAGTCAACTAATTTCCAGACTCTTGTGGAAATATTAAAATAAATGAAGAACATTGGGCCCATTATTGGGCCAAACCACCCACCAATAATCACCATAGGCCGTCACTTAAATTATGTAACCGGTCCAAAAACCTATTAGTCATTAAATCGAAAACCAGCTCTTTCGTTACTTGCACCCACAAGGAGAACTCAAATATAACAAAAGTTCTCAACATTTTTATATAAACAATTAGAAGCAAGATTCTAGAAGGTTTTGCTGGGTAGGGCTGCTTTTCGGGTTTTAAGGGGGTGCTATTCTTTTACATATCTGCTTTCGCCACGTGTATGGGTGACGCGATTCTTCTCATAACGACACATATTTGCTTGGTTATACTGCCCTCGCCACCTCCTGCTTCATTATTCAAGGAATTGAAAAGAAAATGACAGGTTCCTTCTTTATCCCATTGTTAATTGACTCGTGAATTGTTACTAACAGATAGATCTCAGGCTACAAATAACAACACAACGACGTCGTACTCGGCTTCGGACTTCGTATTGCAGTGGGGGAACCGGAAACAATTGCGTTGTGTGAAGGTTCAGCAGCAACAAGCTAAGGACAAAGAATCAGCGGCGGCAGCAATCGCATCTTCCGGTACACCGCCGGTAGGTCAACAATCCATCACAGCACGAGTTGATCTCCGTGTTGTTAAATCGCCAAATCATCAAAACAAGGAAACCGTTACTACTAACGCCGTTAGTAACGGACACGGTTACATTAATCTTCGGCAACGATCCTCTTCACCGGCACATCGGGTTCTCAGGTAACTTTTTTTATTTCTGCAATTATCTAATTCAATAATTTGTTAGCTTTTGTTTTCTTTGCTTATGTTAGTTATTTTGAAATTTAATTCTTAATTTATTTGGGAGTAATATTAAAGAAATGATTTATTCACCGTTTAAACGAGGGTCGAATTCTTTGGTATAATATAATTACTATCTGACAATGTTTTCGATAAATTATAAATTTTATTATTTTTGGTTGTCAAGAAAGTTCACATGCCTTTCAAGCGATCTTTAAAAATCTCCAATTAAATCATATATTTAGATTATTTAATTTTCTAACTGCCACTGAAAATTTGGTGTATAAGTTTGTTTTCTTATCTGTTTTGCGCGTTGTAATTAATTATAGGCGAACAATTTTTGATAATGTTTATAAGTATATTTACTGGTATTCAATTTCTAGATATATTAATATAAAAGTAGAAGATTTTCAAATAAATCGATTTGCATTTTTTGTTAAAGAAAAAATGATTTGCAATTTTGGTGAAGCTATTTTAGCTGTAAACACTACCATTAGATTAGGTTACGAGATGTATATAAAAGTGGATTAGAATCTGATTAAAACAACCCAACAAAAGAAATGTTATAATCAAGTGGGGTCCGGGTGAATAATGACGGAAGGAAGAGGGCATAATGTGTCAACAATGAAAGTAGGTGCCAAACCGTTTTTGTTTGTGTTCTTAATTTTTATTTTTGTTTGTTGATGGAATTATCTGAGGATTTCGAGGTTGCGATCTTGGAGAAATAATAATTGGACCAACGATCGGGTGATAGCAGGGGCGTGGTCCGGTGTTCTACAGGCTGAATTGGAAGCATGGACTGCCTATACTAAAAGAACACATTGCCAACCGATTGGCCTCACCTGGTCAAGGCAAGGAGTTGATCGCCAAAAGTGAGAATTCATTTGAGCGGTAAAACATACGCGTGAGGGCACGGGGCACACTTCAGTTCTTAGGTAAACGTGGATTTTTCACGCCTAAGTCGATTAGCCTCCTCTGATCGGCTTCTCCTCTGGTCCCTAATCGTTTTTTATTCAAGTTCCGACTCCTCTAATTTTTTAATCTCAACTTTTATATATAATTGTTTTTCATTTGAATTATTGTGTTTCAGGTAAGAATTGTGGAACAGACCCAAGAGTTGAAGTGCTACAGTCTTTAATCGCAATCAATTTGAGTGAAATTGTGGAAGGTGTGGATAGCTACAACCTGGAACACCAATCCATGCAGGCGTTGCTACGAGGGTAAGATAACCAATATAACCCACTTACTTACCAAGTTTTGATCCAACCCGTGCTTCACACGGGGGTTCTAGAAGGTTTGCGGTGGGGGTGGGGGGGTTTTCCGTTTTTAAGGGGGGTGGGTTTGTTTTCACGAATCACGTTCTTCCAGGTTTCTTCCACCGCTGTCTCTCATCACGACACCTCTACTCATTCGTCTTCCTTCTTTGCCCAAGATGCACTGAAGATTGCCAAATCTCACTCTTCTCTCACCTCTCCGATCGTTACTTTTTGAAATTGGGGTTGTTGCTATTGTTCAAACTTCAAACCCGTATTCACTCTCACCTCCATCTTATTTCTCCTTAACGGCTTCTCAATTGCACAGGAAATCTGAGTTAACAAACAACTTGAAGCCCAATTTTATGATTCGCATAAATGTTCAGATAATCTGTGTTTCAGGATAGTGATGAATCGAGAAGATGTTGCGGCATATATACAGAAACAAAATCAAGAAATTGAACGATTCATTGGTTTACAGGTAAAACCCATCTCAAATTTACCTTTTTTTCTTTTAGGTTGTAATTCTTTTAATTGTTCCAATTTTTTTTTGATGTTGATTGGATTTCTATAATTCTAGGTTGTTATCTTAATGCTATCTTAATGTTTTAAAAAACGATGAAAATCTGGGTTGCTATCTGTAAAGTAACATCTTCAAATTTTGGTTTGTAAAGATGAAAGTTTTTCAATTATTTTTTATGTTGATTGGATTTTTTTCATATGGAAATATTTTACCTAATAAAATGACGCACATAGTCCTCCTAGATGTCTCAAAGTAACATCTTCAAATCCCTCATTGTTACAGATGACACCTAGATTTGAGAAACATAATTACTTCACTAAACCTACAGAATTGTGGACCAACTTTGCAATATACAAACTCATGACTCACGCTTTCAAGATTTCGGCTGAGTAAAGAACATAATCCTTAAGAGTAGGTTAATTACTTCTAGCCGTATCTAGATTTTTTTAATATGGTTTTGTCGTTGTGTATTTGATTCTCAGAATTTTTGTTTCTTTTAGATCGATGTCATTAGTATCTATGTGTATGCGTGTGTGTTTTAAGGTATCTTCTGATGAAATAAAGTGATTTCCATTTTCGTTCTTTTCGATTTTTCACCTCTCCTCTGTATTCCCTCTCCAATATGTTCGATCGCTAACCCACATCCCTTATATTTACTGTGTTTCTTTAAGCTTCTGATTTGGGCATTGCATCATTATCGTGACTGATCTACGTTTCTATAGTTCCTTCATAATTGCAGAAAAACGAGTTACACACAATGCATTAATGCTTATGTAATCGACTTTTTGATTACTCAAAGTAAGGTTCTCTAAGTTTTACCTATGAAATAAATTCATGCGTGCTTAATTTTAAAATTGGTATTATTTCCACCCTTTGCCAATTTCCTTCGATTAATTGACTACCAGATGTAAGTTTGTTTTTATTATTGCCAGTGGAAAACTAAAGAGACATCATATCATAACGTTAACTCATTCCCCTCATTTTACTTATCCCTTTAATTTTATATGTATTTCTTTACCTAATTATGGTTTTCTATAATGTTAATTGTATTTTGAATAAACATGTTAGGCGATAAAGAGAAGATGGAACAACTTTTTTATCTTTTAAACAATTCTCTGCTCTTACTTCTTATTATGGTATCACTTTTATCCTATGGACTACTCATTTTTTAAAAATTTTTCATTTGAAAAATTAGGTTTTACCTTTGAACATTGTCTTTTATGTTTATTTTTATTTGTAGAAGTACAAAGAATACAACAACGATGCCTTGTGTAATATTCCAAAGAATAATTGGCTTGTATTTCAGGTAAAAAAGTAATCAAATTTTTTCTAGGCCTTTTCAACATACTTTCGATTAATTTTGTAACACCCGTGTCCCGGATAATGTTTCAGATCAAAACATTAGTTACAATCTCATATAAAAATCAGCATTGTATACCGATCTTAGAAAAATCATAATTAATTCTACAAAAATCGGATTGACCTCAAACCAGTGCACAAACTTTGCAAATTTTGTCTAGTTTAAGTGATAAAAATTTGGGAGATCGCGACGCGACGGGCATGGGATCGCGACGCGATCTCTGTCGGCAGCGTCGGTTGAGTGCGCGATGAAATAAGCGCTTACGTCAAAGATCGGGTCGCGACCTAGGGCTAGATCGCGTCGCGACGGACGACCAGAGGCCTATAAATGCGAGGTTAGAGCCCTCATTTCGACCCAGAACACCCACAAAACAGTTATACGTTATAGAAGAGAGTTCTAGTAAGAAAAATACGCTGAGGGATGATGGTTAGAAGCAAAGAGTCAGCGGTAGCTAGCGTTGTGGTGCTCGAGAGCCATCGGGAGACCGGAACGGGAACCGTGCCAGGACTCCGGGAAAGCACCAAACTCAGGTGAGTAATCGCTACCGTATCTCCCTAGTAGTTTATACGTGTGTTAAATTATAGTAGAAAGAGATTATTGAATAATACAGTTATGATTTATGAGTTAGTAGTTACGAAAAAAAATAGATATGCTACGAGCTCGTTTGAGTCTGGGCCAGGAAAATTAGTGTATCACGGGGTGATGCCAAGTAGAGTGATTAACCAGTAATGTAGTGCCCATGCGGCAAGAATGACATACGAAATAAAAAGATAATGTGTAGATACCGTGTGCCATCTCCATACGTGCACCAGTATTGATTTAATAAAATAAAGGGGATATAGATATCCCATAAAACAAGATCGTATAGACAGTACCAAATAACAAATTTGGTTAAGAGGAATAGTATCGCCACACTTTTAACATAGTAGTAACGAATGAGTAGCCGTATAATAAAAATAGGCGGCATAATAGTAAAATACAGAACGGTATACGATACCGTAAGTAAGTAACGTTAGACAGTACGATAATGCTATAAGTAGAAAGAAGTACAGAAAGACAGACAGTATGGTAACGATATAAATTACCAAGTAATAGAAAAAAGTGCAGACAGTACGGTAACGTCATAAGTTACCAGACAGTAAAAGAAAATAGTAAAAGAGTAACATTATATGTTACCAGATAATAGAAGAAAGTGTAGTAAGAATGTACGAGAGAGGTGAGTTCCGTCGGGTAATACGGTAGTTTCACAGTATGATCGTAGGACGGTCAAGTGTAGTGAAACGAATCTGTGAAACGAGTGTGGCTAATTAGGCCATACTGTGATTCGATTACTCACTAAGCTTTATAGCTTACCCCTTTATTTATGTGGTTTTTGCAGGTATAGGTAACGCTCGGCTTGGATCATGGGACGATCCCTGGTGATATTATCTTGTAAAAGACAGGCTTTGGAGAGCCGGGTCGTTACAAATGGTATCAGAGCCGAGATTTGAGTGAACTAGGTGTCAGTAGAAAAGATTCAGACTCAAATCAGTAGGAATATGTAAAATTACCTAATGATAGGTAAATATCACAAACATATTGTGATAAGGAAAGAGACGGGTAAACATCACAAACATATTGTGATGAGAAAATAGATAAAGATAAAATAGATTATACATAGTAACTCGATACGAGTGTTAAAGAACTCCTTAGAAATTTAAGGAGAAAAAGATAGTAAGAACAGAGATAAGATAGTCTGTTAAAAATACAAACAAGAAAGTAAGTGAGAAATAAGAACTAAAAGAAAGTATTAAAACATGAGAATGGTACATATAGTACCAAAAAAAAAAAAGATAAGAAGTATACTCATAAGAGTAATGTAAGTTGAAAAATAAAGAACATGAAATAAGAAAGCAAACAGTTTGATAAAAGTATATTTTGGCCAGAAGGTCATAAAGAAAAGAGTTGACTTTTACTCATAAGATATTTTTGAAAGTAAGAAAAAGAATAAAGACAAAAGTCATAATAAAAGTAGCTCGACATAAGAGCAAAAGATTTAAAGAAGTTTGTAAAAAGCTAAAATAGTAGCTCAACATACGAGCTAAAATGTTTTACGAGTCTGAACTATGTTTCAGAAAAGAGTTTTAAAAGATATGAGATTTGAAAAGAGTTTTGAAAGCTATGAGATTCGCTCTATATAAGAGCGAAAGATGTTTTAGTTTAGCTAAGACCAATTTGAAACGAATGACACTAGAGAAGAGAAGAGAAAGATGTCCGGACAGGCTTTCGCCATTTAAGGAAGCCTAGAAGACACTACTGGGATGGTACCTCCCTTCGCGAAGTAGTTGTCTAGCTTAGTATACCCTTGTGCTTGAATCCGTTCCAAGTCACAAAGGGGAGACAGAATGTGCGTAACCTAGCGGGCGGATCTGTTCTGTCCCGCGAGGGGAGCTAGTAGAACGAGTTTCATGAGTATCAGTTGGTCTTATGCTAAGAGAAAGGAAAGAATTAAAGAAAGAGTTATTTTCAAAATGAGGATTATTAACCAAAGAAGATTAAGGGTCCTGTAATGACCAAAAGATATGAAAGAATTTTTTTTTTAAAAGAGTCATTTTATGACCAAGAAGTGAAAAAGAGATTTTTTCTAAAAGAGTCGTTTTCATGACTAGTGTATGCTAAAATTTTAATAGAGTCACTTTATGACTAGAAAGAGTAAAAAGGTAATTGTTTAAAAAAAAAAAAAAGAAAGACCCAACTGTAACAAAATATAATGATATTTTGAAACAAATCAGTTGGAAAGTTGTTATGTGATAGTAAAAAACACAATAGTAAGTATATGAGGAAGCGAATTATGTACGAGATTGGTGAGGTTTAGAAAGAGAAAGAATACAAGTATACTATACCACGAGTAATTAGTGGTATATGAGTTAAGGGAACCAGTGAACCAGGAAACCTAGTGTAACGTTAGAATCAATGCGTATAGGTGATTATGATAATAAGGGCCCGTATCGTCATAATCACAGGATATGTATTAATGATAATGGAATCACGAAGGAATCATGGTAATCTGGTAGGGAATAAGTGGAAAATACAACAGACGTAAAACTATGTTGTAAAAATGAGTAAAAGGTATGAAAACCCTTACACCTGAAAGTATAAGTCAAGTAAATATGGGTAAACCATAAGAGGAGACAAGGAATGATAGATGTAGTATGGTAAAAAAATACCTAAGTGTGTAGAAGTAAATGTACACAGGTACGTAAGAATTAGTTTGAGCGATTACTAAGATTTCGGGGACGAAATCCTGTAAGAGGGAAGGATTGTAACACCCGTGTCCCGGATAATGTTTCAGATCAAAACATTAGTTACAATCTCATATAAAAATCAGCATTGTATGCCGATCTTAGAAAAATCATAATTAATTCTACAAAAATCGGATTGACCTCAAACCAGTGCACAAACTTTGCAAATTTTGTCGGTTGAGTGCGCGATGAAATAAGCGCTTACGTCAAAGATCGGGTCGCGACCTAGGGCTAGATCGCGTCGCGACGGACGACCAGAGGCCTATAAATGCGAGGTTAGAGCCCTCATTTCGACCCAGAACACCCACAAAACAGTTATACGTTATAGAAGAGAGTTCTAGTAAGAAAAATACGCTGAGGGATGATGGTTAGAAGCAAAGAGTCAGCGTTAGCTAGCGTTGTGGTGCTCGAGAGCCATCGGGAGACCGGAACGGGAACCGTGCCAGGACTCCGGGAAAGCACCAAACTCAGGTGAGTAATCGCTACCGTATCTCCCTAGTAGTTTATACGTGTGTTAAATTATAGTAGAAAGAGATTATTGAATAATACAGTTATGATTTATGAGTTAGTAGTTACGAAAAAAAAAATAGATATGCTACGAGCTCGTTTGAGTCTGGGCCAGGAAAATTAGTGTATCACGGGGTGATGCCAAGTAGAGTGATTAACCAGTAATGTAGTGCCCATGCGGCAAGAATGACATACGAAATAAAAAGATAATGTGTAGATACCGTGTGCCATCTCCATACGTGCACCAGTATTGATTTAATAAAATAAAGGGGATATAGATATCCCATAAAACAAGATCGTATAGACAGTACCAAATAATAAATTTGGTTAAGAGGAATAGTATCGCCACACTTTTAACATAGTAGTAACGAATGAGTAGCCGTATAATAAAAATAGGCGGCATAATAGTAAAATACAGAACGGTATACGATACCGTAAGTAAGTAACGTTAGACAGTACGATAATGCTATAAGTAGAAAGAAGTACAGAAAGACAGACAGTATGGTAACGATATAAATTACCAAGTAATAGAAAAAAGTGCAGACAGTACGGTAACGTCATAAGTTACCAGACAGTAAAAGAAAATAGTAAAAGAGTAACATTATATGTTACCAGATAATAGAAGAAAGTGTAGTAAGAATGTACGAGAGAGGTGAGTTCCGTCGGGTAATACGGTAGTTTCACAGTATGATCGTAGGACGGTCAAGTGTAGTGAAACGAATCTGTGAAACGAGTGTGGCTAATTAGGCCATACTGTGATTCAATTACTCACTAAGCTTTATAGCTTACCCCTTTATTTATGTGGTTTTTGCAGGTATAGGTAACGCTCGGCTTGGATCATGGGACGATCCCTGGTGATATTATCTTGTAAAAGACAGGCTTTGGAGAGCCGGGTCGTTACAAATTTGCTCCGGTTTCTTTCTTAAATTTAAAGCCATTTGGGATTATACAAAGGGCTAAAGAGAGAAGTCCAGATTTTTAGCACGTACAACCATCAAACCAGAGACCAAAGCAAGGCTCGACAAAACAGAAAATATCATAGTACGTCGTCCTTCCCTGAAACATTATAATCTCATAAGTCAACTTACAACCTCATAACCTTCAGGTACTAAAATTGCTGAATTTTTTTTCCAGGTTTCGATGTTCATGGGGCCCGCTGTATTGAGGGAAGTTATTGAAAATGCTGAATTGTACCCTATAAAAGGTTTATTTAATTTTAGAGATTATTTTGATGAAATTGATGCATATTACCATGAAACCCTTGGTAATGAGCTTGGAATTTCAACTGGATGGAAGGCGTTAGATGATTTATATAACGTAAGTTTACATATTCTTTATATTGATAAAAAATTAAAAACTCATTTATTTGTTTATTATAGCATATAACAACTCCTATTTGTTTATTATAACATCCTACTTTAATATTTTTCTACAACATTGTATCTTTAATTCTTTTTTTTCTTATTAAGATACAATACTTTTAAAAATCTACTTAATTATTGAATTGTACTTTAGTTTCTTTTTCTTACAAGAACATTACACTTTGAAAATTCAACCCAATTATATTAAATAGAAATTGCTTTGTTTTTGGGTGTGGTAGATTTTTCAAAGTATGATATTGTAAAAGGATGAATGGAAAGTAGGATGCTATGATAAATAAAAATGCAAAAGTACATTGCTATTTTGCTAGATTTAACTATTTGTGAATTTAGATGTTATCATCTTGTACTAATGATGTGGTGTTGACTAGGTTGTGCCTGGAGAGTTGACTTTAGTGACCGGAGTCCCCAATTCCGGAAAGAGTGAGTGGATTGATGCATTAGTATGCAATCTTAATGAAAATGTTGGTTGGAAATTTGCACTTTGCTCTATGGAAAACAAGGTATACGATTTTCCTCCAAATGCTAATATGTAGTTGCTGAATCACGATTATCAGAGCTTACAGTACAAAAGGCAAAAAAAAAAAAAAGGAATACCAAAGGGAGCTGTTGATGATAATTCAGCTCCCAAGGCCAAGGGTAGTGGCGGAAAAGCTAAAAATATAGTGGTTGCTTATGAAGTGTTGGATAAATTTTCAGGATCTTCACTTGTGGGCAAAAAGTAAGTTTATTCTCATATATAAATGGGATAAAAATTGTTATGTTACTTTTACTAAACTTAATCATATTTATTGATGAATCGGTTAATTGTTGTATATAAATATTAAATGATGTTGCAGGTACGTGCCATTATTTGAGCCAAGGAAAGAAATCTATTTGAAACGTTACTCAAGTGTAAACATTTCCTTTTTGGTATTTAGTGACCCCGCAATTATAAGTCGACTACTGTATCACACTTTTATCTTCATGTCCATTACCGTAATACTTTTAATTATGGGGATAAGTTTGCTATTGGAAAAAACTAATTAATATACGTATCAAGTTTCAGTCAAGCCCGTGCGAAGCACGGGCTCAATCTAGTTTTGAAAATTTAGATGCAAATAGTATTGCGGTGTCTTATGATTGGCTTTCATCCGGTGAAATTTGAGCAATTAGTTCTTCCTTTTTCTGTTGACATCATTTTCCTTCGATTAAATTCTTTTTACATCACTTTCCTTCGATTAATTTCTGTTAAATATAACTTGAAAAGTCATCTGGATAGAGTGAAGAAACCCGACACCCAATTTTCAATGGAATAAGTATTTGGATTATTTCGATGGCCGTTAGCTCCAAAGCCGTACACGACAAATACTTATCTCATTGGGGGGGGGGGGGGGGGGGCGGATGGAGTCCCCCATCGATATGGACATGTGCTGGTGTGTAGTTGGATCCGACCTGATTATTGTTTAGGATTTACTATGTTCGATGCCTGTTCCTTGTCGGCAAGTATTTCCACACGCTTCACACATACAACATTTCCTCAAAGACATGCACCATCCATTCAAAGATATACATTTTTTCGAAGGTTCAACTTCACGCACTTTTATTCTGCATGGTAATTTTATTCGAAGATGTAGCGTTGTATTATTTTCGAAGGTTGTGCACGGGATTAATTCTTTTCGAAGGTATCTCATTATTTTTCGAAAGTGACTTTATTTTTTGTTTTTCAAATTTGTTGCTTCAAATTTTCTCCTTCATCTGGTTTTAATTTTATCCGAAGGGATCATACAATTTTGATCCTTCAATATCATCATTCTTATATCTTTCGAAGCTTCTAATATTTTTTTTACACATGCTTCAAATATTTCTATTCTTTCACTTCTTCAAATTACTTGGCCTGCTTCAAATATTTTTTTCTCCTACTCCGTACCTTCGACTAGACTCTTCTTGTCTGCTTCAGATTTTATTTCATCATTACTTTAGATCTTAAGTCTCGAGTAGTTTATATATTCAAGACATTATTCGAAGGTTATTTGGACAGCCCTTCAAGATCATATCTGTTTTTCATTCTATGATGACAGTAGTTGTACAGTTTTTAGATAGTACATGCACATTGCCAAAGTCAAAGTCGGATAGATTAGTTTTTAGATAGTACATGCACATTGCCAAAGTCAAAGTGGTACAGTTTCGATAAATTTCCTGTTTTTCATTCTATTCTTTCACTTCTTCGAATTATGGCACTTGCTACAAGTAATAGGCACAAATTTCCTAGTTAGCTTCTCATCTCCACTAATACCGTGCATTGCAGACCTACCCTGATTTACATGACTTGGTGTTGACTGCTATTCTGAATTTGACTTTCTCTCCTATCCTATTCAGTTAACCTTATCTTCTTCTTTGGCTTCCCTGGCATCGTATGGTGTGAGGGAGGGTTGATTGCAAAGGGCCAATCACTTCTAGGCCACATGACCTTGCCTTTGATATGATCAACCTTAAATAACTACATATTCTTCAATGTTTCCAACTAATATACCCTGTTAACATATGTGAAAATCAAACATCTTCTTCTTGTCTTCTTGTTGATCCATGGTAGTAGGCCACATGTCGTCTTATTGATCCATGGTAGTTTGCTCCTGAACCTCGTGTGTAATATCAACATCTTCTTTTTATCTCATGTTAACATCCTTATCATCAACATCACAAGCGGTAACAATGTCATCAACTAACCTTTGGTTCATGTTTATCTTCCTACAACATGATGATAGAATTTTTTTTTTTTTTTCAAACCCGTCTCCTATTAAACTCTGGCGATATGATTATAGCCTTTGAAATGGTATCAATCAATTCAATTTGACTCCCTTCAACAACAAGGGACGGGCCTTTTGGGGGGTAATTCACATTCACTTTCCTTTTCTTCATTGATTTCTCCAATGATTACTTTCCTTGGACCATTGGGGCACATAAAATAAGTGAGCAATATAGTGATACCATGTTCTATATATAATCGTATGAGTTTGTTATCCTTTACATATCCAACAAGATCGAGTAGGTCTTCATCGTTTCCCAGAGCAGGAAGCCCAAAATGCATGTCACCATTTGGTATTTGAAAATAATAATAGATAATTGGGGGTACAACGTAACCTAAGCCTTTCATCATTATGCCCAGGTCGTGAATCTTCAATGTTTACCATATCTATGTACAACACTTTTCCGTCATTGTACTTCACATCTGGAAATTTCGTGAACTCACCCACGTTATGGATTTTAAAACTCACAACTTTAAATGTAATGCATTTTCAATCACGTAGAGGGACTTACCAACTTTCAGGTCAAGTCTTTGTTTATCAGGTCTAAATTGCCACATACTGAGCAAATGATATGAAACTAAGTGATGAAGGTCGCTTAGGGTTTTCTTCAATGGATCGACGTCAATGTGGGTTTTCTTTTTGGTGGTAACACATTAATGATGGAGAATATTAACGAAGCAACAGAAAATAAAATAACGAAATTACCCTCACGTGGGAAGCACGCGAGGGGCTTAACGGACTGAATCAAACGAAAATCAAGAAGAATGACCAAACATGCATGAAAGTTTTAAAAATGGACAGACGATGCACGAAAGTATAAAAATGGACCCAACATGCACATTTTGGTAAATCACAAGACCAAATTTGCAATTTACTCTAAAAAAAACTAACGACTCTTTTCATATACATGATGGAGTATGAACCTCTAAAATGGAAGTTCTTTTTTTTTTTTTTTTATGTTTCGAAATTAATACACACATTTGGTTATATAAAGCAAATTATTAGAATACTCCTTGATAAAAGCAAAATCTAACCTAAAGGCATAGCCATAATGAAATATACCATTTAGGCATAGCCAAATGGATATGGAAATGTTAAGATAATAACTATAAATTGTAGGAACCGATCATCCATATTTGAATCATCATTTTTTTTAATTTTTTTAATTTTTTAATTTAATAACATATAGCCATATATAAATTGATAACTTGTTACATCATTCACGTTTGAATGAAAAACTGTGAACTTTCACCTGTAAATGTTGCATACATAAGTTTTATTTTGTTTTGAAAATATAATGACGTTGGATCTCTAATTATAGAGAATAAAGATATTAATTTTGATACGTTAGAATAAAATATTAATTTTGATATCGTTTGGTTATTTTTAAATATAAACAAGTATTAAAATTTTAAAAAAGTAATTATTTAGTTGTGAAGGTTTCCGATCCCTTTTTGTGTCATTTGAATTATAGATTCTATCATAATTGAAACTTGATACGATTAGTGCACAAATCAATCTAAGATTCAGAAACAAATTTTTGTAACTACGAATAATAGTCATTAACCATTAACCTGGTTTGGTCAAGAAAATCGATATGCTAAGACTATGACCGATCAATCGGTTATAACAAGGTTGTTAAGATCAAGATCTTACCCAAGATCGTTTTATGTTTTGCAAGATCGTGATCGGGATCGAGATCTTAAGATCCTACCACTGAAGTAGTCTTTAAATTTACTCTCAATATCGTACTTTATGCAGTACCTGTTATAATTAATATGTACTAAAACATTGATGATAGAATTGAAGTTAACTTTTTAAGCATGAACTATTGCTCTTTTAGTTAGAACCCGCAAAAATTAGGAAGAAAACATATTTAGTAGAAAAATAAACAAGTTCAGCATGACAATCTACAACTAGAGGTGGGCTCGGATCGTATTAAGATCTTAATATCCTACATAGGATTCTAAGATCCTAGTATAGATCTTGCTTCAGAAAAATCCTACTGTGATCGGGATCGTTTTTCGGTCAAAAGATCTTAATATCAAGATCGGGATCTTAACAACCATGGGTTATAACCAACTCTTTGTAACCGATAAGGCCCCGACCTTTTTGACCCGTTTTCATTATTTTTTATTAAAACTTATTGTTATTGTTTTTTTAGAAAATAAGTCTAGGTCTTCGTAACCAGGTACTCTTAGGGAACTTATTGTTATTGTTTTTTTAGAAAATAAGTCTACGTCTTCGTAACCAGGTACTCTTAGGGCATGTTCGGTAGGGAGTATTTCGAAGCGTTTGAGAGTTTTTAGCTTATAGTGTTTAGGAAATAGCTATAATAAAAACCAAAAGCTTCGTTCAGCGACACGAACTTGAGACTTTTATTTTAAACAAAGCGCAACTATTTTAAAAGCTACTTGAAGTAGCGTTTAACAAAAAACTCCTACCAATTATACAATTAATTACTAGAACACCCTTAAAACTATAACCAATATTTACGCAGATGCCCTTTTATGTAATTTTACATATTTAAAAAGTTTCCAGCTACTTTTGCCGAACAATCATATACAAACTAAAAATTATGGTTTCTAGCTATCAGCTACCCGTTACCCGCTACCAGTTAGTTTTGCCAAACAAACTATATTATAATCAATCCTACATAATCGTCTAACCAGCTTTAACCAGTTATGGGTCTTCCCCGGCCCAAATTAGTTATGCGGATACAATGAACACCTTTACAGTGGCGGATCCAGGAATTATCATTAGGGGGTGAAAAAAAATTTCCCGAATGTAAATGGTGCACTTATAGAAAAAATGGTGCACTTTTGTGGGTAATTGATCAAAATCCAAAGTTTAAGTTAATTAGTGAGTGTCATTTTTTTTCCGAGGGGGTGCAACGTACTAGAAAAAAAAAATTTACAAAGGCCCGCAAAAGTTGAGCCGGTGAACAGCCCCCTCCTTGCTCTATACTGGAACCGCCACTGCACCTTTACTTGATAGCATATACTGAAATGCAAAGACTATTCTTAAATCATTAATTGCTTCAACTTAAATTGTTTTAAGAAATTTATACATATCAAAACAATATGCATCATTTATATTAAGGACCTACAGAGTAAACATAACATCCGAGGATTGAGATCCAAAAACCAAACCAAAACGGAGACAAATTTAAAACTGTTAACTTAAATGACAATTCTTAAAAGGTTGACCGCTTATGTTACGCCCAATTGGGAATTATGGCACAAAAAGGTAGTTAATTATCTGAAATATTAGGCTAGGCCTACCTAAAAGAAGTGGGTTGTGCCAACATGGGAAATCAACTTTGTCCTCTGATTGTCGTTTGCAAACGTTAAGGTGGCATTTTTAGGAAAGATTTGTATGGTTGAACTGAATTTACTCAACTTTGGATGAAATAGAAGTGCTATTCAACTTGTCTGCAATTTTGTGTTTGGTTTATGGTAGCATCTTTGAAAATACAATGAATATTGGTAACTACCGGAATAGCATTTTAACAGATCAGTGTCCATATACGGATATATTTTTACTAATCTATGAAGTGATACCCAAGTGTGGAATTAAACACAATCTTTTATTGCAAGCATGTTCAAGATATATTTGGTAAATCTAAAAGCACCTACACTTTCATATGGGATTCTTATACATATGAAATAAATATGAATTCATTTTCCTCCATCAGTTACTCAAGTGTGAATTTTATATATCGTTTATAGGGAGCGTATCTGACTACCAGTATATGGACGTATATGATGTTAAATAATAAAAAATAAGATTAATCAACTGTAATAAAACATATTGTTAAAAGGAGAGGAAAAATCTTTCAACTTATGTTAGTGATTAAAATTTTTATTTAATGGATAACAGTTCTCTAAGCAAGTAAAAACTGATTGTACATAAACCATTACCAGACTTAAAGAATCCAAAGCCGGAATTTGTTTGTCTAAATATTAATAATATTACAAATTAGGACTTCGGATTGTAAGCAAATTAAAAATTTAGACATCCCACGACACAATTCAGCAAAATGTTTGACATCCAAGTTGAAACCCATGTAGTAATCAAACGATTTGGTTGGTTAGATATAGGCTTTATGGTTAGTTCAAATATTCATATACACATAGAAAACAAACATGCATTTTATGAGGCGAGTGCTACGTGACAACACATATTGAATTCGACTGGCTGATGTACGTACCTGTTACTTTGATTTGCCTTGGTGTGTCCAAAAGGCTGCCTCCATTAATATTGTTGTGGGCAAGAACAATTGCACAAAATATGATTATTTACGTACTAGAAAGCAGTCCAATTATTGTCGTTTTAGGTGTTTTCCACGTGGGACGTACATATCTTTGGAGTTTTCTAACACCCTGCCCTGCCCTGCCCCTGCCCTACCCTAGGACCCCTTAGCTTTTAAAAGTGCTTCACCAGTCAGATTCAATTCTCAAGTGATTAAGAACAAAAATTCCCATCACCACAATGTTAACATACCAGTCATGAGGTGCTCGGTGCACATTTGTATCGGCTAGTTTGACCTTAGACATGGCAAACGACGGGGATCAAGGGTTCTGAAAAAGTTAACTAATGTCTTTGTCCAAAAATACCTTTTGATAGTCAATAATTGTCATTCTTGATGCTTATCCATTTGAATGAAACTGTTGGTATACATACTAATTTTAATTGGTATTTTCGGTCACTCTTAGAGAACAAACTGATACGAACCCATCCCATACTAGGCCCGTATCACGCCATAAGCTCAAGTGTAGAACTCACTCCCAAAAGCTAGCTTGTAGGAGGATGTGACACTTAGACTTATAAGCCACCAATTGAATTTGTTTTCCGCCGATGTGGGATCGTAACAATACCCTACGCTTTGAAGAGCCAACGTCCTCGTTGGTCACGGCTATGTTGGTCACGGTTGGCACCCCTCTTTGGTCCAAGACACCACTCCATAGGCCACCACTACGAGTCATTGTTGGTCACGGCTACGTTGGTCACGGTTGGCACCCCCCTTTTTGGGTCCAAGCCACCACTCCGCAGGCCACCACTCCAAAGGTTGGAACCTCGAAAGATGGGGACGGCTCTGATACCAATTGATACGAACCCATCCCATACTAGGCCCGTATCACGTCATAAGCCCAAGTATAGAACTCACTCCCAAAAGCTAGCTTGTAGGAGGAGGGGACACTTAGACTTATAAGCCACCAATTGAATTTGTTTTCCGCCGATGTGGGATCGTAACACAAACCCAACATGAATTTAGTCATTAAACATTTAAACTTCTTTTTTTTCTAGCCTAAACCTAAAATCGGTGAATTACAAACTCTAATAGTTGTAATTGGTTACCTATCCGGCCATTTTTGAGAGGAAAGTTAGAAAGAAAGATTATCAAAACTCTTCTTTTCTCTTCTTTCCATTAAAAAAAAAACTAGGGAACATGATGTTTTCCACAATCCATATCCAAGTTATATTATTATACTAGTTTATAGACCCGTGTGTTACACGGAAGTGAATTAAATAAAATTTTATAAAAAAAATCTATTTATTTTATATAATTAGTAAGAAAAAATATTTTATTGAATCATAAACTTTGATATGTGTTGAAATATGACATAAACGATAATGGCAATTAATATGAAGATGTTCATGTTCAAAAACTGAAAAAGATAAACAAATTCTGAATTGTTCAATGGGTTTCTTCTCTCTTAATTTATAAAATATTGATATAAAAAACAAACAAAATTCAACATAAATTTTGAAAGACTTCTTTATATACAACATTTGAAGTTTTGTTTGTTAGGCGACCATCTTTATCTAAGATTAATAACTTTAATCCTTCTCGACTCTTCACTCTGGATAACGTGACATACAATTGGCCATGTGTGAAAACCGGTTCTTTAAGAAATAACCCAACCTTTGACAATGATTGTCCTTGACTTTTGTTTATCGTCATAGCAAAACAAACGGCCAGTGAAAATTGTCTTCTTTTGAATTTGAAGGGAATTTTCTTATCAGAAGGCGTCAAAGAGAATCTAGAAATAAAAGTCCGATGGCCAATATTATTTCCAGTTATGACAACTGCTTCAATGACACGATTATCCAATGAAAGCACCTGGAGCTTAGTTCCATTGCATAAGCCATTTTTCTGGTCAATGTTTCTTAGTAACATAACCGGAACACCTACCTTTAGTAGTAACTTATGGTTTAGCAATCCTGATAATTTAAGCCCATTCAAAACATCAAGTGAGTATAACTCCTCATTAAAAGTATCGTTAAGAAACTCCGATTGACAGAGGCTATCTGAACTCAAATACTCCTTCTCTTCTCCTGGAAACAATGATAGTAAACGGTCATTTATTTGCTGAACAACTTCATTTTTCGGTGCCAATATCGCTCTATCTTGAAAATAATTTGGATTATTGAAGTCTTCAAGAAAATAAGGATATACAAACTCAATTAATGAACCGATAGGATCAGATGATTGAGTAATGAGAAGATCATGAGGAATATCAATGATTGCATCGCCGTCATTAGAACCACCAAGTTTGCATGTTTGGTCCCTGCGTATTTTTTTTTCAAAGTTGGTCCCAAAAGGGTGTTTTAGTAACAGGTACCAAAAATCTTTCTGAAAAATGTTTTAGTAAGACGTACCAAAGGGGACAAAAACGGACCAAAAAATTCACTTTACTGCATTATACAATTGGCGAAATTATGTTGCTATTAATATGAAAAGAATCACACACAGTATCAGACAAAAGAATGTTTATGCTGTCTGATTCATATTCTGAATACCCTTTTGGGCCCTCTGTGTGTGTTGCAATTAACAAAAAAAAATAACAATGTGTGTGTTGCAATTAACATCAATAAAAAGACGAAAACCGCAGTGTACATAAAGAAAAAGCAATGGTAGAAGAGAAGTAGTGTATATAAACTCTTTTGTAGTAGGATTGAAACAATACCTTCAATTTTTTGTGCAGGTGGAGGAAAACTAATGGTAGAACAGGAGGTGGATTATGGAACGTAGAGATGCAGAGAAGAACAATAGTATCGGATAAATATAAAGAAAAGTTAAAGCGTGATTTATACACGGATGGTCTTTAAAATAGAAACGATTTCTCCAAAAAATTTACATTGATTTCCAGGGATTTAATTACGTGTTATTAGGGTATAATACCATCTTCTCACAAATATTAATTTCTCCATTAAAGTTTACGTAACAAACTAAAAGATATTCTGATTTATTGCCTATCCGATTTGAAATTTGAATGATGAATAGATTGTTATATTTGATAGAATTTCCAAAATTATCTCCTACATATACGTAAGTTACCACTAATTGACCGATAAACAGCATTTGAGCGGGAAAACAATATAGGTATAGGCTAGAAAGTGGACACGTGTAAACTTATAGTTGTTAAAAAATGTCATGTGGCAGTTTTGATTTGTTTTATTAGAATAGGGAGATCACTATCCGTTTTATACGAATTTCCAACATAGAATGGTTTTCTAAGCTTCTTGCGTTTTGAGTTTCAGAGGTAAATGTGGATTTATCTATGACAAGTGAGGAAGGATGAAGTCATGAGAAAAGTAGTACGGACAGGAATATGATTCTATTGGTGACGTGATTCCTAAGGATTTTGGTATTGAAAAATACCATGAAATTGGCAAAGAAAAGACATATGGAGGACATCATTATTTTTTTCCAGGCACGCGGGTTTTCTATCTTTTTTCCTGCTATGAAAATCTAAAGGTTCCGCAATATACTAGCTTTCTCCTGCATTACCACCGAACCTCCGATGTAAGGCAATGAAAAATAAAGAACAAGACACCTTTTCAACTTGCTTTCTTTAATGATGGTTCACTAGTCACCACATATAAAGATTTAAAGTGATTCCTCTTTTATAACTACTACAATTGCTATCTATTTTCTTTCAAATCCATGATATAGCTGGGTTCTCTTGCTTTACTTAATGGAGTATTTAACGGTAACATAATAAACCTTCTAACCAATGGCGAATCTAGAATACAAAATCACGTGGTTCCTTAAACTCTAATTAAGTAACCGATAAAAATGATAGAATCAACAATACTTGTATGTAGTAGCGGGTCGGGTCATATATCTTAAAATATTTAAAAACATATCCAAAAGTTGTATTAAAGTTCTTGCAATTGTACCCGACGAGGTCTTATACTTTGAAATATTTGCATAATTGTATCATTACTAATATTTTTCAAAACAACTTTTTCAATATATGACACTAAACTATCACTCAAAAATTGATCACCCATTTTGTTGAGTATATCTGTTTTTATCAACTTCATCTAGTGTTTTTTCATCATTCTTTTTGAAAAACTTGAACAAAGACATTCCAATTCTTGATTCTGATTTTTGATACAATCAATGATTCAATTATGATTTCTGTAACAAAAGACAATCTAAATCAACATTCAAACTATCAAAGTATCAAAAAACTAAAGAGATAAGACTAAAGGCAATTACACAAAACAACGATTTCTCAATTTCTGTAATCTAAATATCATTCACTCAACGGAAATTACGCAAACCTGGAGGGAATGACTGATTGGAGAATGAAGTCAGAATCAGAATAAATAATCGTCGTCGTTTCAATTGCCGAATAGAAGGGTTTGTCGGACTCAATTTTTTGTAGTCGCAAATCATAAGGAAAACAGTAGCACATGTTTCAATTTAACGCAATAGGAAGAATCACGTCAATTCTTTCACGTATCACGTTTCAATTTTAGTGTTTTTTTTTCTACGACGGCTCTTTATTTTTTTATTATTATTTTTTTTTTGAACCGGCCAATAATTTATACGACGGCTCTTTAATTACCGATCAAAATCACCTTTCAATTTTAGAATTGGACTATGAAGTATTAAATAAGTGGTGAGCTATTTACTTAGTGGGCTAACAAAAAAAAAGGTGGTTCCTATTAGCTGAATTAAGGTGGGTCACGGATTTTCCTTATATGGAATTTATATAAAAATCTATTATATTAGGTGGGTCCTAGGACCCAGGTTACCCTCACGTAATTTCGCCCCTGTTTCTAACTAATATACGAGTGCATAAAAACAACTTAAAAGAAGAAAGTTAGAAAAATGACCATTTCCTATATATTAAGTCATAACTTTTTACAAATTTATACCGTTTATTTTTTCTTTCATTGCCTCAAAATTGCCATGATTCTCTCAAATATTTTTGAACAAATATAAGCTTCAATAAAGTACAATATAAGTTCTTCGTCTTAAAAAATGCAACGCCTACTTGGCACATTGTTTAATGAAAGTCTTTGACTAGCAATTATATACCTAGAATACCCCTTATTATTATAAAAATAAAGACACGTTTCCACTCCTACAAATATCTAATAGGAGCTTGACATTTAGAGATGCAAAAATTAATTACTATAGGAAGGTCAATTGTTCAATATGTATTGCCCGGTGCTTTGCGATTTACTCTCACATGATAGACTCCGAGACGGGTTTGGCCTAGACAGTGGCCGGTCCGTGAGGGAGGGCAACATGAGCGATCGCCACGGGTCCAACTGGTTTTCGGGCCCCAAATAAATGTCGATTATTTATAGGGAGTTTCCATCAGCATCAAAAATGTATTGAAGCGACTAAACTGATGCATTAGTGATGACAATTGCTTTGAACCGAACGGAAAATGAATCAACTGAAATTTAAATGCCTGAATGTAAAACGAATCAACTAAAATAGAAAGAAGTAATGGTCGTAATGAATCTCTTCGTACATGTCATGTGTTTGATTATTGGTTTGTAGTCAAATACGAGAGTACTTTCTAGAACGTACTGGATGTGTGCAATTGGTTAAATCTTTCAATTACTCTAATGATGGTGTGAGTGTGTTTGTTCTGAAAAGCATCAATTGATATATGCATTTGCACCACAATTTATTCTTTTAGTTGTACACAGACATAAGTTGTTTGTATGTATACTTAGCAATGTTCTCATTTGGATATTCAACAAAACCAGGTCTCATTGCTTAGAGGGCATCAAGCATTTTGGCTAGAGAGACTGTCTGTGTGCAATCAACAGGCGTCGAAGATCTTGAATTTTGGCTAGAGAGACCGTGTGTGTGCAAATACCTCTTTAGATATACTTTTGCAACCTTAATCATTTAAAGCTTAATAGATATTGAGGTTTACACTACAAATTAATTGAAGTTTAAACTAGTTTTTTTCTATAGTAAGCTTTATATTTGTTTCGTTCATTTTACTGTTTTGTACATTTATTTTGACGATATTTCTTTGAAGGGCCTCATTTTTTATTTTGCCCCGAGCCTTAAGTCAGCTTAACTGGCCCCGGGCAGTCCAGAAGGTACAATTTACCTTTTCTTTTCTCTTTCAAACATCTATGGTTGTCGGGCAAGTTGGTAAGTTACGTTGGAATCTTTGAAAAAGGTGTGTTTTGTGAATGGGATGCATCGACACGATGCTGTGAAAGATGTTGTGTACTACACATACGGAAGTCCTGGTCATATTTTGCACTATCAATACTTGTTGTCTTGGATAAAATGGCATTATGTGAGAGAGAGAGAGAGAGAGAGAGAGAGAGAGTCATCATGTTTGCTACTTTTCATAAGTGGGAATTGACATAGGATGAAAAAGAAAAAATGAAGTCATATGCGGCGAGCACCAACCTCACTAAAGATCTTGAATGCGAACCCATAGCCTTTTTTTTCTTCATGTTGGATGGATGAGGTAGAGCATCTATAATCACATCAGTAAGAAAGAGAATTGAACTGCATAATTTCTTGTAATGTTAACCCCACCACATGTCTTTTTCTACTTTTTGAATAAAAGGGACTTCGATTTTTTGTTAACCAATTCGGATTTTTTGGAATCTTTTTACTTTTGTGGCATTGGGGGTGGAAGAAGCACTATAGCTTGCATCAACAATTGATACCAATCAGAATAATAAGGTTCCTTTATTGTCGGTTGGAGATATCTTAAATCCTAAGTACCAAATTTCTTATCTTATTGTTAGTCTTAGGCTATGTATTTCATAATAAACATATACGTCGAAGTAAGCATGCAAATAAAAACTATGCATGTCTGAAAAAAATTCATCTAATATATTCGTTTTCACTTTATGTCTTTTGACATTTTTTCATGCGTTTATTTAGAGAAGATTTTTCAGGTAGCAGAATATATGCAGACAAATGCATACGTGAGCTTGCAAATATGTCTGCATGACATTTACACCATTTGTCCTTATCCACCTGCCGAATACGACAATTAACACTAATGGAAAATATCATGGGGTTATGGACATCTACATGCTAACACAATCAAGAAAAACTTGTGACATTGTTTCTAAGCGTTGTTAAACTATCAATTCTCATTCAATAAAATTTGTATACGCATAAATATTTTGTTATATATTAACACATATCTAAATCAATGAGAAAGATTGCCTACATATAATTAGAAGAGAATCTTAAGTGCAAGGCTATTAGAGCCTACTTATATATCTAGTTTGTTGTACGTACTTATCATAAGGAAATAAGGAATGTGAAACCATTTGCTAGCCAAACAACTATATATAGACCAATTGGGCTGTTAGAATATATATCCAAGAACCACTTCCAAGTTTATCCTGTTACCTTATAAATAACCCTCATTGTTGCTCTTATTTTCATTGTGTGTTAATGGACGGAAAAAAACTGGAATACAAAGGAGAGGAAGCTCTAAAGGAGCTCCAGAAGCTAACATCAGAAGCCGATAAAGTTCAATATGAGTTGCTAAAAGCAATCTTAACAAGAAACAATAAGACTGAATACCTCCAAAAGCACATGAAAGGATTATCAAGTGATGTATCCGTATTCAAACAGAAGGTACCAGTCATCACATACAAAGACATCTCTCCTTATATCCAAAGGATAGCTAATGGTGAAGACTCCTCTCTGATCTCTGGTCACCCCATAACCGAGATGTTATGCAGGTCTCTTTCCCAAACTTCCAAAATATCTTACAACTAATTAATTACAACCATTCAAAAGTGTTGAACTTCCATACTATTATTATTAAGTATTCAATGTGATCTCTAAGTTCTAACCTTCTTTTGTTGTACTTGTAGCTCGGGAACATCTGGGGGAGAGCCTAAACTAATGCCATCAATTGCAGAAGATCTTGACCGTCGAACTTTCGTCTATAACTTGATCATGCCAATAATGAACCAGTTAAGATTCTTTTTGACTTTCTTTTATGCTCCATCATTTCATTGCAGCTCGGTCAGAAGGTGGACTGAAGTGCTGATACCGATAGTAGACACTGATTTTGCATCTATACTACTGATTGTTACCTGAAAAGATAGATCAGTAGCGGATGAGCCAATCAGTAGCGAATGAGCGTCATCCACTACTGATCGAACTTAGCAGCTACGTACCGATGGACAGGGTAATCGGTAGCTGCTAATTAGATAAGGATTGGATCAGCAGCTATTGATGCCGTTGAACGTTGGTAACTGTCCAAAACCGCCTAAAACTAGCGAATATCTGTCATGTGTGATGCTTATCCATTTTGGGTGGTGTATCATATACAGATTATATACGCGCATTATCTTTTTCAAACCTAACACGAATTTAGTAAGGACATGCTGTTTTTTTTTGCCTGATCAGATATGTGGCAGGCCTTGATGAAGGGAAAGCCATGTTTCTATATTTCGTGAAGTCAGAAATGTCAACTCCATGTGGTTTACCGGCTCGAACAGTCCTCACAAGTTATTACAAAAGCAAACACTTCAAGTGCCGAACACGTGACCTTTACAACGATCAAACAAGCCCAGACGAAGCCATTTTATGCGATGACAGCAACCAAAGCATGTACTGCCAGCTGTTAGCAGGACTCATCCACCGCCAGCAAGTCATGCGACTTGGAGCCGTATTTGCATCAGCTTTACTGCGTGCAATCTCGTTCCTTGAACGTAACTGGGTCAGTCTATGCAACGATATTCGCACACGCCAACTCAACCGTATGATTACCGATTCCGGTTGCTGGTCAGCCATGTCAGCCATGCTTAAGTTGGCGGATCCGAGTTCAGCAGATGAGATTGAAAACATTTGTAGCCGTCGATCTTGGAAAGGAATAGTGTGTGACTTATGGCCTAAGGCTAAGTATATTGAAGCAGTGGTTACAGGGTCTATGTCGCAGTACATACCAGCTCTTGAGTACTACAGTAGAGGGAAGTTACCACTGGTGTGTACAATGTATGCTTCATCCGAATGTTACTTTGGAGTAAACTTAAAACCCTTGTGTGATCCTGAAAATGTCTCGTTTACCCTCTTGCCAAACATGGGTTATTACGAATTTATACCCTTGGGTGAAAACGAGACATCTGGCATTGGCAATGACGACGAAGAGATCTCCACGGATAAGCTTGTTGAGCTAGTGGATGTTAAAGTCGGTTGCTATTATGAGTTGGTTGTCACAACATTTTCTGGTAAGTTTCTTACGATTTTCTCTTCTTGCAACATTTTTGCGATTTAACCGCTAGCTAGTACTTTATTTTTTTAATCAAACATAAAAGTTTTAGACATTTTTCCAAATTGACCAATTTGACGTCTTGCCGGTAGTTTTGTTATAGGTAATTCTCTAGATTAACCCTTATGAATTGTTATTTCAGCCAAAACGGTTAAATTGGAACATGACAGAAACTATTATGGTTTGATTGAAAAAGAAAAATGAAGTATTAGTGGCTAAACCATAAAATTGCGCTAAATATAAAGCATTTTTTTTTTAAAAAAAAAATTTACCCCTACTTACGAGCCACTAAAACGGTTGTTTCTGGATGATAATTCAGGACTAAATCGATATCGTATTGGAGATGTGCTTCAAGTGACTGGATTTCATAACCGAACCCCACAGTTTCGGTTCATCTGCAGGAGGAATGTGATTTTAAGCATTGACAATGACAAAACCAACGAAGAAGATCTGCATAAGAGCATCATGGCAGCAAAAAGACTTTTAGAACCCTACAATGCTTTACTTGTGGAGTACACTAGCTATGCTGACACGTCATCAGTGCCAGGACACTATGTCATATACTGGGAGATCAAACATTACACACCTTCAGTCCTAGACAAGGTGACATCTCCATTGGGTCCTAAAGTGTTTCAAGAGTGTTGTATTGCAATGGAGGAAGATCTTGATTATATTTACAGGCGATGTCGTACTCATGACAAGTGTATTGGACCACTTGAGATTCGTGTTGTGAAGCCTGGCACTTTTGACTCTTTGATGGACTTGTTTATCAAACAGGGTGCATCCATTAATCAGTACAAAACTCCACGCTGCATCAAGTCTGAAGCTGCATTGAAATTGCTAAATTCTAACATCAAGGCCTGCTTCTTTAGTCCAAGAGATCCGACATGGAATCCTTGATGTACCTAACTATTTTATAATAAATTAATCTCCCTTTAGCTAGGGGAATGGGATGGTTAAGTTATAGGTAATGACACTTCACCCGGTTTTGTTTAAGCTAATAATTTTATTTCTTCTCAAGGTGTTTTGTCAATGGCTCAATGCGGAAGAATGTCATATTCTCTGTTCTTGATCATGTATGAACCTAATTAGAGTTCTACGTGAAGTAACAATCTATTAGTACCTGATTACTTATTAATCTAAGACTAAAAGTTATTTCTTCTTGTTATACATACTTTACTTGTTAAAATACAGGGGTTAACATGATTGAATACCTTCGTTCACTAGTCTCATCGACTTCTTTAGTTGTTTAAGTAATTTACGGAATCAGATCTTACTATCCAATCGCCTATGTGATTTGATAAAAGCTCGACAATGTAATTTGTAAAGGCTACCGGCAGGATACGGTAAGAAATTGTTTAAGCACAAACAAGTAAAATATACAAAAATCAATCAGGTTTAGAAATTGTTTAAGCACAAACAAGCAACCAACTCACAGGAGGCCATGCCATGCTTCATGTGGGAATAAATGAGATAGATGAGCTTGGTCGAATAGAAAATCCAAAACTTCTAGAGCTAATTAATCGTAGTATAAATCATCTAAACCATCATCAAATCATCCAGGAAGACTTAGATTATTGTTTAAGAATCACATAGATGAAGAAAGGATAGATTCAATATTCATTTAAGTATATACAGAAGGGATAAAAAGCTCGCCTAACTTTTCTTGGATAATTTCCAGTGAGTACAGAATTTTTATTTATCTTTAGAAGTCATACGATGCTGATAAGATGAAACTGAACCAAACTTGTTCCCAGACCAGTCTCTCTGCTGCATTGTCATGTTATATGGATACGACTGGGACTCAACCCATGATGGTAAGCACCTCCGCCACTACCTGCAGAATTAGTTTCCATCTGCAATGATGGATAAGACATGGGAACCATCTGTGGGGGGGTAATGCATCGGAATAGCCCTTGGAGCGTGATGATGCCCATTACCACCGGATTCGTGCAAGTTCTCAGGACGACATTCTTCAATGCCCTTGCCGACGGCGTTCTTCAAGCCCAAATGCGCTACTACCTCAACGAATCGCTTATGCAATTGGGGCGTCTAGACTAAACGAGGTCGCTTCAATGCCCTTGCCGACGAATCATCTACTAGCAAAGCGGAGTCGATTTCCTCTCCAGCTCCACCACCGTAACCGTAATCACCGACTTTCGTTAATTTTAGCAAATCCGAAGCATCACAAGTTAGATCGACGGTTTCCTCGCCTTCCACAACCATATCATCTCATCTCTCTCTCTCTCTTTTTTTTTTTTTTTTTCTTTCTTTCTTTTTAATAAATAAATTAAAAAGTAAATTACAATTTTGGTCACTTTGGTTTCCCTCGGTTATAGCATTTGTCCCTGCATTTTAATTCCAACGTATTTGCCATTGTGGTTTGCTTTAACTAACAGGTTTCGTCATTAGTCCATGTTAAAAGACATTTTTACCCTTTTTATTTCTTTATTTCTTTTTATTTTATCACTTTATTCCTTTTTTATTATTAAAAATATAAAAACCCACCCCACCCCCACCCCCAATAACCCCACCAGCCTTACCTCCCCCTCCCTCTCTCTCTATCTCTCACTCATTAACGATATCAGATTAACGACTCTGAGGTAAACTTTGTTGTTGCTTGCTTGTATATTGGTGTGTGAATGACGAGTATTCTGGATAAGATCAGAACGAAATAGAAGTAGAGTAGAATCCAAAATTGGAATCTACTAATTGCTTTGGGCCATGATTTGGAGAAGTACATTTAGAGGCCATGAGTTATTGTTACGGTTGGGGGAAAGATAAAAAAGTGCATAAGCATTGGTTGAAGATATCACCGACAACAACAATGGCTATTAGATTCATTTATCTGCAGGATAGATAACTCCTTTCATGTCTTTTATGAGAGATGTTGATTCTGAGAGCTTTCTCATGTTCTACTACTGTTTACATCAGCCTTGCTTCAAATGTTTAATTGTGATCCCTCCCAGTCTTCATATAACCGTTATTAGCTTATAAAAATGCTTATTTGATTAACAGAGTGATATAGATCCTTCCCGAAGTTCTGCTACTCAATCGAAGTCTAGGAGCGTCAATAATGGCAATAGTCGGGTTGCTTCTTTCCAAAGACCCACTGCTTCAAGCGATCGCACAAATCTCCGTCTTTTCTTTTGGTGTTAATTACATGCTTTCTAGTTAATATCAGACCATGTTAATGAGAGGGGGTAAGGCCGGTGGGATTATTAGGGGGTGGGGGTGGGTTTTTTCTTTATTTTTAATAATAAAAAAGAAATAAAGTGATAAAATAATAAAAAGAAATAAAAAGGGTAAAAATGTCTTTTAACATGGAGTAAGGACCAAACCTGTTAGTTAAAGCAAACCACAAGGGCAAATATGTGAGAATTAAAATTTAGGGACGAATGCGAAAACTGGAGGAAACCACAGGGACCAAAATTGTAATGTACTCTAAATTAAATAATAAATGAATGGAAATATAGTCATTTACCCCATATTTAACAGCAAAGGTTAACTTTAACGGACATAGAAACCAAAACTGTTAGTGAATGTAAACCACAGGGGCGAAAAACTATGAATTCTAAATTTTTTGACCAATCTGAAAACGACCCCAAACCATAGGGACCAAAACTGTAATTTACTCTATAAAATATCATTTCATGATAAATACTAGAGTAAATTACAATTTTGGTCCCCGTGGTTTACAAAAAAATACAGTTTTGGTCCTAGTTTTGAAAATCTTGCATCGGTAGTCCTTTTGGTTTCCAATTCTTTCACTTTGGTCATTGTGGTTTCTAAATCTTTCACTTTTGACCACTTCCTCTATTACCGTTTGTGTAAATCATAGGGACCAAAAGTGAAAGATTTAGAAACCACAAGGACCAAAAGTGAAAGATTTAGAAACCATAGAGACTACTGGTGCAATATTTTCAAATTTAGGACCAAAACTGTAATTTGATGTAAATCACAAATACCAAACTGTAATTTTTGTCATTTTATTTAAGTTTTGCATAATATAATATTATCTATAATATCCTCTTAAAAATTATTAAAGTTTTAAATGATGTAATATACGAATATTCTAAAACAATACTACACACATTATATATTATAATACTATGTAACATTTTATTATAATATTATTATAAATTCCAAAGATTTACATATTAGAATATTATGTTAATAAGTAATATACTATTAAAATAATGTATTAGAACAATGCTTTTTTTTGGATAAATAAAATGTCGAAAATATATGATAAATATTTTTTCAATTTATTTATTTTTCGACAGCCAAAAATGCACCCCCTTGACTCACAAATCCATTCGTCACACACACACACACACACATACATACATACATACATACATACATACATACATACATACATACATACATACATACATACATACATATATATATATATATATATATATATATATATATATATATATATATATATATATATATATATATATATATTCATATCATATATATTATAAAAAACACATTTCCAAGCATTATATTGATTAGAAACTTTCATGTCTTTTCATATTTCGAACGACTTTTCAAATATCTTTCTATAATGCTTACTAATTGCTTTATCATAACCATATTTTACAATCAAATAAATAATGTGTATATTTAATAAAGACTATCATAAAGTTTTGTTTTTATTGTTCTAATAAAAATATAATTAATACTTTAATTAGATTGAATCGAATGGTTTTACAAAATATTTAGTAAATCATATATAATTAATACTTAAATTTCATCAAATTCAATAGTTTTTACAAAATACTTAGACAATCATATATTATAATTATATTCTAAGAAATGAAGTTTGCTAATATGTAAGTGTATTATTTATATATATCTATACTATACTATAAACCATATATAAATTACAACCCCCTTATGCACAAAAGTCTTAATTTTTAAGACAGTACAAGTTATAATACATAATGCACAAGTTATTATACCTAATGTACAATCTGTTGATGCTTAATTAAAAACTGATAGGAGGAGACGGACACTTTTTACATGGATGGGTTGGGGTGAATTTCTGTTCATCGATCTTTTTGCAATCCGATGGTGGTTATTCTTCTAAAAAAATTTCACGCGGATCGTCATTTTTATAAGTGACTTTAAAAAGGGTTGCATCCGTTCCGCTTTTCACATAAGCAGGCGTTTGAAAATATACGCTCCCTTCTCTCTTTCTCCCCTCTCATACAAAAACCCTAAATGCACCCTCTATCCCCATTACCATTCTATGCCGCCATATGCAGCTTTAACAACCACCACTCTCTGTTGCCTCCCGGCCATGGTCACCATTCTAAAGCCGTCAATCACAACCAAGTGCCTACAAACTGCAAGGTTCCCTACTCCAGATCTTTGAACGCCATCACCACGGCATATCCCTAAACTCTACCACACTACATACTAATATACCCTCACCACCGCTTCTATTCTCTGAAAATCCCTAGAAACTATCGATGCTCCTCTCTAAAAACCTTAGACACTGCTGCTGCATTCTCTCATTCTCTTTACTGCCGTCGCACCAAAAGCGACCCTTAAAACTAACTCTCAAATCGACAATGTCTCTGTTGTCTGTTTCTTTTGACCTCTCAACAAAGACACGACTAGAAAAACGAAAAGTCGAACCAGATCTGCAGGTTTTAGCTTGAAGAACAGATTGAAGGAAGGTGGATTAGGTTCTTGCATCCTCTTTCCTCGCCCCCTCCGCACACCCCGCCATCTCCAGTCCTCCGGTGCTGTTACACCTACCGGTATTCACGAATACCACCAAATGTTTTTTTGGTTCGATCTTTCATTCATGAGTGGATGTTATAGATATGTGTGTTGTAGATCCTTCTGTGAATGTTATAGATCTATGTGTGACTGTTAGATAATTTTTATACGTGTATATTTTTATGTATAAAGATTTAGAGGTGTTTTTGATAATGCATTACATGGTGAAACATTTCAAATTTGGATGTGTGATGTAAAAAATATTGTCTTCAAATATGGTTGTTCGAATTAAGTATTTTACAAATGGTTAACGGTGAGTTTCCTATTGTTCCGATTCACCTTTTTGTTGTTCTTCATCCATTGAAATACCCTATATTTTAGCACATGAATGTAAGGTTTCTGTAAAGTTATTTAATTCATTTTAAATGCAGAAATGTGCTATTTGATTTCCAGAAAAGGAAATGGAAAGTTTGTTGTTTTAGCTTTGATGTGGATTTGTATATTTTGGCTTTATATTTATAATATCCTTTAAATGAATGATATACATCCGACAAAAATGGAACCGAAAATTATAGATTCACGTAAATCTGAAGTATTTCCTTTTTCCCTCATTTAAAGTTTTTCAATTTTCTCTTTTGGTCTATTTTGTTGTTTTGAGGAAATGTATCTGGTTTTTAATTTGATTTTTGTATGTCGTTGCTTCTATTTATTGTAATCGATTACCTTAAGCTACCACTTTTGATTTTGGATGCAGATAACCAAATCTTTCGGCGAGTTTGTTGAACAACAAAGTTTTGTTTTGAAGAAACGAATGATGCCAAAATGAGGGTAACGAAATCCATTTGAACCAATTGGGGAAAATTCATGGAAGAAGCAGGTCAATAGGAACAAGATCGAGATTCTTCTGCTTCAATCGCAGCTCTTGATTCACGTGTCGGTATGTTTTCCTTTCTCATTGCTCAAATTTTTGATGTATAAAGATTTAGAGCTGGTTTTGATAATGCATTACATGGTGAAACATTTCAAATTTTCATCTTTTAATTTGAAATAATACTTGTTTGAAAATTTTAATGTCAATTTTGATCATGATTGCTGTGATTTGTTCTTTTTTGCAATTTTAATTTAATTTCGTTTATGTAAATTTTAATTTCGTTTTTAAATGTGGGACGATGAAATTGGAATCACCGATCAATGGAAAAAACGATTAGCATTGAAATTGGATTCACCAATCAATGGAAAAAACGATGAAATTGGATTCACCCTCGTCAATTCTGCAGGTACATGAATACTATGATTAGCTTCAAAGTATTTCGTCTTAAACGTTGATTGTGTAAAATCAGATTTTTAATTAACTACATGTTATTGTGGAATTGAAAATGTTCGTAGAAATTTCAAATTAATCCGACTGAAATGATATTTACTAATATTTCGTTTGTCTTAAAACACGTTTGCTGATTTTGCGAAACCCGAAATCCGCCACAGTTTTGTAAATTTGAATAATTTGAAAAGTCTGAAAATTTGAATTATTTTGAAAATTTTGATCATTTGAAAATTTTCGAAATTTGAAAATTTTGAATAATTTGATAAGTTTGAAAATTTTAGAAATTTTAATAATTTGAAAAGTTGAAAATTTTTAAAATTGAATAATCTTAAAAGTTTGAAAAGTTCGAATAATTTGAAAAGTTTAAAAAGTTTGAAAAGTCTTAAAATTTAAATGATTTTGAAAAGTTTGAATCATTTGAAAATTTCGAAATTTCAAATTTTGAAAAGTTTGAAAATTAAATAATCTTAAAATTTGAAATTTTTGAATAATTTGATTTTTTTTGAAAAATTTCCATAATCTATTGTAAATTCTATATCATTATGATTTTAAATACTATATTTATTATATAAATAATAATAAATAAATTGCTTCAAATCAGGGACTAAAATTGCAAAAAGGATTAATCTTTTTCCGGTCTACTTTGAAGAAACATATTATATTTTTTAATTTTGTTTGTAACCAGGACTGAATCGTAAAAAAAAAAAAACAATCTATTTCTTTTAAAGCACTGTAGTTTTAATTTTGAAAAGCTTTTTCCAAGAACTCTAAAGGATCATATTGTAATTTTGTAATAGTAATAACTAAAAGTTTGAAAATTAAGAAAGTTTGAAAATTTTGAATAATTTGAAATTTTGAAAATTTCGTAAATTTGAATAGTTTGAAAATTTTGACATTTTCGGAAAATTGAATAATTTTGAAAACTCTAAAAATTTAAATGATTTTGAAAATATTTAATCATTTGAAAATTTTTAAAAATTTGAAAATTTTGTATAAATTAAAAGTTTGAAAAATTTGAATGTTTCGGAAATTTGAATAATTTGAAAAGTTTTAAAATTGAATAATCTTAAAAGTTTTAAAATTTTGAATAATTTGAATTTTTTTTGAAAATTTTCCATAATCCATTGTATAATTTGGCAACTTACTTTAATCTTGATACCAATAATGGAAGCTTCTTTTTATATTTTACCCATGATAGAAACATATTTGCATTTCTTTATCAATAATTGTACTTTAGTTTCCTATAATAGCAACATACTTACTTTTGGTTACCAATATGAGCATTATACTTTATTTGTTATGTATTTTGCTATTATTAATAGGAAATATAAGTACTTTGCTGCTTTTTGTACTTGGCTGAACAATTTGTCATGCACTGCCCCTGAATTATTTTTGGAATTTACCATCGATGATATCTAAGGCCCTATTTCTTTTTTCCCATTCGAAGTGTTGTATGTATAAATTATCATTAATTAATTACTTAATTCGCTATATAAGAAATTCATTTCACAAATGGGAAAAGGGAAGGGAAAAATAAATGAGGGCATATCTGCAAGTTCTTTTAAATTCTTGTTAATTTCAAGCTCTTTTCATTACTTAATGCTTCCATCGTAATCATGCAGTGCCCTTTGCCAACAATTTTTGTAATTATTTCGTCAGCAGTTCTTTAGACTTGAAGCAAACACTAGGTATGAATCACGCTTGATGTTTATGAATCTGGAAACAAATGTCTGTAAAAACTAATCGTTTATGTTTTATTTTTTCATTTAAGCACATATGGAAACAAAGATTGGCACAAAAGTTTTTTTTTTTCGTCTCTTGATTTGAAGAGATAACAATGTAGGAATCTGGTATTGTGATATTTGGTCTTTTCGTTGTTTATGCGTTGATCTGAAACGGATCTGGAGTAATTTTATAATTTTTATTTTTTGGATGACAGTTGCACATATTAGAGTTCAACAAAACATTATTTAGTATGTATTACTTTTGGTTAAATACAAGAAATAACAATGTACTATTATTAATTTGTTTATTTCAAGCAATTACTTTCTGAAATATATTTAGTATGAAAATATGTTGCTATTGCTTGGTAGTGTGTGACACCATTCTTGAAGCAAAGCTTCCTGTTGGTAAAATAGGTATTATTAAACTTATGTAGTATAGAAACATGATTTTAGATGTGTATTTTAGTAGTTTAAATGCAACCTACTTGTCAGTTTGTGTAAAATGAAACCAGATGTTGGTTTAAAAAAAAATCAAATTTCAATGTAATTTAGTGGTTCGATTTAATGCAATGTACTTTCCATTTTAGTCCTTTAATGGAATCTACAGTTTTTGTTTAGTCGCAGTAATGCATTCTACTTCGTCGTCCAGAAGCTGTCTGCCGTCGCCGAGTTAAAACTATCTGTGGTCGCCTTGTTAAAACTTCAAATTGAATAATACGATGTCAGTGAGTTGGGATTATAATGGAATTAAAGGTAGTTAATTGCATTAAATCTTTCATTTTTGTATATCCTTTCAATAACTCTTAATGTTCATATTTGTTTTTTGAATTTTTCTGATTTGGCCAGGTCCCCTTCAACAGAAACACATATATGAGCTTTTTATTGAGCTTTTTATCTTTTCATTCATGTTGTTATTGTCTCAACAGGGGGTTGATAATAACTTAATTTCAGTTAAATTATCCCATATGTCCCTCTTTGAATTCAAATGTTACTATTATTGATGTTGTTTGACCGAGGACTTGCTGTTTCCTCTTCAAACAGTTTGAACTTTCATACAACACCTTATGCTTTCATACAAAGAACTTTCATACTTCCTACCCCCACCCTTGTGCGGCAAATCTGAAACGCAAAGCCTAACTCGTAGTTGCCGAAACGAAACAATATGTTACCGCCGCATTGCGCGGGTACGCAGCTAATATATATATATATATATATATATATATATACAGAAGTTCAAATGAGACTATGCAAATTTTGTGAGACGGGGAGACTCAATCCTAGCCACTCATTTTGGAGATAAAAAAATAACAAAAATTAAAATAGGCTAAAATAACAAAAATTTTCGAAAAAAAAATTCTACTAATTTTCGCTATTTATTCTATCTAAAAAAATTAAAAAAAAAGGAAAAATAAAAAAACATCACTGGAATGTTGGATATTCTAATAGAATATTACACAGAATAGTGTAATATTCGATTAGAATATGAAAAAAACGCAAAATTTTTTTAATTTTTAAATTTTTTTTGAATAAAAAAAATGACAAAAATAATAAATAAATATATTTTTTTCATTTATTTTGCATTTTTTTTAATTTTTTTTGTTTTACAACCAAAATGAGTAGCTAGGAATGCGTCTCCCGGTCTCACGAAATATAATGGTCTCATATTATATGTATTTATATATATATATATATATATATATATATATATATATATATATATATATATATATATATATATATATATATATGTGTGTGTGTGTGTGTGTGTGTGACTGTGTGTGTGTGTAACGCCGATTGGGTGAGAACTCCAATCTCAATACAAAAAGATCGCGAGAACAAATCCGGACCTCTAATCTTGAAAAATGATTGGTTAGGATTCAATGTGAAAAAATTAATACATCTTAAAAGTAAGGGGTTATTTAACTACAAATCGAAACTAGTGGGTCATTAACATAAATAAACAAGGGTAACATAGTAATTTAAACGAGACCCCCACCCTTTTGCGACACTTGTCGCAATTTCTTTAAGTGAATTTTTTTTATTTCACACCACTTTGTTTTTTGGTAATAACAATTTTTTCTTTGTTAAAAAGAAATTCTGAAAAAACAAAATGATTAAAATTTAAATCTCTACAAAACAAGTATCATCATAAATTTTGAACAAAAAATTATTTTTTATTTTTATAAAAATTAAAAAATAAAAAAAAAGTATCCAAAAATTATGAAACTTTAAATAATCATTCTAGAAATTATATAAGTAAGTTTGTAAAAATAAGTTTTTAAAAATAAGGTTTTAAGTGTATATTTTCATTATTTTTAAGCAAAAAATTCATTAAATTAGCAAAAAAAATGTCGATGATCAAAACATGTTTTATGATTCAAATGATTATTAACTATAGAACTTATTATAATCCAAAAATGTTACGAGTCAAACTTATTATGATTTAAATTTTAAAATGAATTGAAAATGTGTCTTAAATTTTGGATCATTTCAAGATCCATATATGTTATGAATCAAAATATTATATAAGAAACTTTTAATATTCAAAATTATAATGATCCAAAAATGCTATGAATCAAAACTTATTATGTCATAAATATTATCATTTTTAAGTATAATAATCCAAGACTTATGATCCAAAATTCAAAGCTTGTTATAATCCAAGATCCAAAATTTGTTATGATATAAGATTCAAAACTTGTGATAATTCAATATCCAAAATTTATTATGATCCAAAAAATCCAAAACATGGTATGAATCTCATGTCTAATAATCAAAACGAGTTAAAAAAAGAGAAAAAAGAGTTTCGAACTAGAAAAATATAAAAAATAGTAAAAAATAAATGAAAAAGGACAAAAACATAAAAAAATGAAAAAATGAAAAAAATAAATAATAAAAATCTGAAAAGATAAAAAAAACTGAAAAAATAAATAATAAAAAACTGAAAAAATATAAAAAAATGAAAAAAATAAAAAGATTGAAAAAAATATTAATAAAAACAAAAAATCGAGTTTATTTAAAGCTAAAAAATATTAAAATAATAAATAATTAAAAGTAAAAAAATAAAAAAAAATAAAAACCCGGCTAAACTATGTTGTAGGAACGTGGGTAACATGTGATTATATTTTCGAGTCTGTATGACGTTCCGTGGACGAGCGACGCATGTGATTACGTCAAATACAATAATTACGTTTGACATTATTGTCCTTGATGAAATGATTGGACGAGAATTTTCCTCGCCGTCCTCACCAAAATTGAAGTCTTTATCGAATCGAGACCCTATATATGTATATATATATATATATATATATATATATATATATATATATATATATATATATATATATATATATATATATATATATATATATATATATATATATATATATATATATATATATATATATATATATATATATATATATATATATATATATATATATATATATATATATATATATATATAGAGAGAGAGAAATTGGATCAAATGTAACTTGATAAATATTGTGTAACATTATAATTAAATATGGACCAATCATTTTAAATTCGGATAGGACATAATAGTAATTGTCATATAAATCAATTGATTTTAAATAAATAAAATCATATAAATTCGGTAACCGACTCCTATATTTACGAAAACTGTTTTTTTCCTAAATTCTGATTAGTCCACACAGTTACACAATAATTACCATATTTAAAATAACCGAGCACTATATATATATATATATATATATATATATATATATATATATATATATATATATATATATATATATATATATATATATATATATATATATATATATATATATATATAATCATTATTAATAGAAGCATGTTTCCTTCAAGGACATTTATTTAAAGCTTTTATGACTTTGCAAATTCTTTTTAATAATAATTTTAACGTTACTTATAATCATAAATGTTACGATAAAGTTGTATATTATAATTATATTATCACATGGTCCATGGTAATTCAATTTAAATAAAAATTAGTTTTTGATTGTTTAAAGTTTACGATGAAACATGATTTTAATTTTATTGTATATGTAATTTTTAAAATTAAATGTACGTAAAAACATGATTTTTGTATGCTTTTTAAATCAAAACAAACAGTATCATTAGTTTGTAATCGTAAATATTATATATATATTAATTACCAAAATAAGTTTGTGAGAGCTTTTTACTATTCAATTGGTACCTGCTTTTTCTAGAACCATAATTACTAAAGTCAGATTACAGTATAATTTCTAATATATTTGATACAAATCCAAATTGTGACACCCCATTTCTACTGTTTTTAAATACTATGGTTTTTCGTATAAATACAGGAATACAAAAATACGGTTTATCAAAAACCGATAATTTAAATGCTTAAAACAGTGGGTGTACAAATCCATATCAAAACTAACCATAGTAATCAAGAAAGGATTAAACCTTGAGTCCATATTAGGAGCTAACTTGAGCTCCACTCCGGCTAAACTTCATCACTTTTTATAACAAATCATTTTAGCCTGGAATACATGGCAAAACATAGAATACGTAAGACAATAATGTCTCGTGAGTTACATGAGTTTTAGACTCAACACTTAACTTCTTTCTTCAACCAGTTTATAAAAACTTATAACATAAAAACATTCTTCAAAACTTTATAGTATTAATATACTATAACTCTTTACTTTTCGAAATTATTTCATAAAATATTTTTGCAAAAATAATATCTTTCTTACTTTCTTTGACTGGATTTAAAAGCTTGCTGGATTTTTATACTTAGGGCCTTAATCACTATAAGTGATACCCCAAGTCTCTATAGCAAGAAAGAACGGATCAATCCTCACCATAGAAGTTGCTTAGGCAATCTACTTCGCGATGGGGATTTTTCCTCAGTAGACCCCTTACCTAACCCGGGTAGATGGAACATTGTTCCCTTACTAACGCTGCTTGCTACAAATACCAGTCATACAAAATACTTTCTGCTTACTTGAACATTACTCACATACATATAAATAGTGGCTAAGTGCCAAACTTCATCATTTTCTGTCTTTATGGCTAAATGCCAAATATATAACTTTCTTCACATAATAATCATACGTTTAAAACATGTTTTTATAACATTCTAAGCTTTATGCCAAATCATACCTTCCAACATCTTATGGCTATATGCCATCCATACTTGAAAACATATACAGTTTGTAACCAAAACATATTTCTTAAACATCTTGTGGCTATATGCCATTCATACTTGAAAACATATATAACTTGTAATCAAAATATACTTTCACATAATTGGTTCATAGACCAACATACTTTCACTTAATTTAACTTGTAGTTCAAAACATAACTTCAAACATAGCATTATACTTTCACAAGTTAGAAATAATACGTTTGCATATAATTTCACATATAGAAATTTTATAAGAAATCTTGAACATACTTACTTGCCATGTACCCCAGAATGGGTAAAAATACTACATGTACTCACATTGTCTAGTTAGAGAAGTCTAACTAGAATCACTTCTTCCCGTTGTGTTTTCCTTTTCTTCAACGTTACTCCTTAATGCCTAAGGAGTTCATTTAACATTCTAGTTAATACAAGCTAGGCCTTAGTAACAATTAAAGACCTCTTAATCTACATTGTAATAGATTAATATCACATTATTAACTCATTTTTAGATTTTGACATCTAAGACGCATGGTCAAAGAATTGACCATAACTCCCAACTCAGAAACCCGAATGGCACAAACTCAAACATTCTGGAAAGTAGACACAATACATAACAAGTCTCGAGAAGGTACCGAGACTTGAATCACACTCTAAGATCTTAGAAAATAAGTAACAAGATTGACAGTGCAATCTGTCACAAATCTGGATTAACGGAGGAATCACCAATTCCATTCCACTTGGGAATGGAATAAAGGGAAACCCTCTTACATATGCATACTAGATATAACCAAGAGACTACCCTCCGAAATTCAGACCCAAAAGACAAACCAATTAAGAATTAAAAATCATACAATATGAAGGAAATGGGCAGCAACATTTCTGTCACAACACAGCATAGGTTGACAAGATTTGTCCAACAACCTGACTTCTGAAAGGAAATAAGTCAAGCCTTTTGGGTGAGTTGCACTAGACATGAAGATAAAGCTCTCATCCAAAAATCAAACTCAAAGCATAAGCCAACTGAGAATTAAAAATCGTGCAACAAGAACAATGTGCACAGCTACAATTCTGGTTCAGTCAAAGAGAAGGCATTGGAACCGTAGATTCCTAATGGAATTGGATCAAGCCCTCTGGATGTAACACATTAGACATGAGGATGGAATTTCCCTCAAAATTTCAGACCTAAACTATATACCATTTGGGAAATAAAAATCCCACAAGTTGACCTAGGTGTGCAGCAGCCAATCTGTGGAGGTCGGGTTGCACACACCAAAATCCAAACCAAAACAATGAACTGGGTAAATTCCTTTTGGTCGAGTATGGCTCATGACAAGGTTCTTCTCCACACAAAATTTCAGAACAATCCAATGAACACACGATTTTACAAGAATTTCACAACACAATTGGACATAGAAATCATACTCATGGAAATCGGGTTCAAAACTCTAGAAAACGACTGAATGAGGTCTGAACCCCAACTGATGAACTGAAGAAGACATCGAGACGAAACCATGGGCACTGGAATCACCTAATTTGGACATCGTATGATTTTTCTACGAATTATACAACATAGGACAGAATCTTACCTTAAATTGTTGAAATACTTCTTAGATTAGCTAAGGTTTCATGAAGAAATTGCCTCAAATCTTCCTCCCATTTGCTTCTCCCGTAGCTTCAAAATGATCAGCCAACAATGGGAGATATTTTCTCCCTTTTATACTTTCCATTTTTACACTCTAGCCCCTCAATTTCCATATCTTGAACTTTGGCCACAAAAATCAATTTTTATCACATAAAATTTAGTTTTCTTACATTTTTAGTCCAAAAACCAAAATATAATGTCAATATGAATCCTACATATGGTAAAATGACCAAATTACCCTTTTATGGTAAAATGACCAAATTACCCTTTTTCACCAATTTTCTCCAAACTCTTGGAATTTTACTACATTTCCCACTATATTATTTTAAAACTTTTCAAAATATTTTGGTCTTTACCTTAAGTATTTTCTCGAATATAAATTCAAGATTTTTAGGTCGTTACACAAATAAACTTCTATTTGAAAATAGCAATTTATGATTCTTCTTTTAACAAACTTTTATATTTGCATTTTTTACCCTCAACTAATTTTGAATTAATTATTTTCACCCCTATTTATTATAAAGTTATATTATTGGTATTTCGTAAGTTAAGATTCCGGTCCCTTATCATATTTTAAAGTTATATTTTTCGTCCTTATATAATTTGTTTTTTCGTCGAGCTGCGTTTTTCAATATACCGGACTTCCGCAGCATCGCGCGGACATTCCAAATACTAGTTATGACTAAATTAGATATTATAATGATATTATCATATTAATTTAGGTGGGTTATCTTAGTGAAATATTAGTATTTAGTTGTTTAAGTGTTGACAATAAAAATATGTTTTTAATTATGTTGTGTATGTAATTTGTAAAATTAGTTTAACAAGTACGTGACGGTCTGAAGCTTTATCATAAGTTAACATTAGCGGGCTCTGGGTTTGGGCCACAATTGTTTTTTAGATTTCTGCCTCATCATAATATAGTTTCATCAATATGTATATTATTATTTTGTATTTAAACTAATTATTGTTTTCTAAAACTTTAGTTTATAGTTGTTTTGTAAATAATAATTCATGAATGTTTATTATAAAAAACATTTTTTTGTCTTTTTAACTACTTCAATTCATAATCATTTTTAAATCACGATATTTAATTTATCATTTGAAATATTTTTATTTAAATTTAAAGCAAAAGAATTTGTATTTTAAAATTTATAATTTATGTATCAACTTTCAAGAACCAATTTAGGTGGATTTGAAAAAATATTTGGTATTTCTTTTTTTTTTTTATATATATATTTCGCCGTTTTAAGTATCATAAATATCAATTAAATATTTTAAATTAAAAATATCATTTGAATTGTATAAGATTAGTTAAAAGTTAGAGAGTTTTGACATTAAAATAAATATTCATCGGAAATAAGTCTTTTGAGAAAATACAGAGAAAGAAAAAACATTTTCTATATTTAACAATTAATAAATATTATTTACTAGATGATTGTACGTACATCATGGCCTCATCATAGCTCTTAAGGCTTAAGGCTTCATCTTACCGCCACCTCACACTCATGTGATTTAAAATGTTAATATTGGTTAACGAGAACAAATACAAATGATATAAAAATTGAAAGTTTATTGATATAAAAAGTGAAAAAATAAAAAGGTACATTGATTTAATAAGTGAAATTTAGACACACATTTATCCGTCTTACCCTCTCAAAGACTCATTTAGGTTTTCTAATTTTTAGTATAGATTTCTTTTAAATAACTTAATTAGACTTGGATTTTATTATTTATATTCTATAATTTAAAATTTTAAATATAATCACATATAAATATATCGGTTCGGTATATATTGGTTCGGTTATCTTATAAAACCAAAACCGAACCGCTTCTTATCGGTTAGCAAAAAATACAAACCGAACAATCGGTTTTTGAAATGGCTCGGTTATTATAGTTCGGTTATATTGGTTAATTCGGTTTTGATTCGGTTTTTCGGTTTTTGTACTCACCCCTACGACCATGTCACAAAATACAAACGTAGACAAAAACTTCAACTTTTTATAAACACATAATCAATTTTTTTTTAATTTTGTTATAATGAATCGAGTAAATACGTTTATACAAAATTGAAAAGAAAAAGGATCTAGAATTGTCCATAAAAATCTTTTTATTGTTTTGGTCAAAAATATCAAACCACAACGGGACCATCAAATCAACCACCACAATCGAAAATTCTAGAATTTGAATCATAGAATGAGACATAATAATTATACATTTTATTGTGACCACTTTTCTTTAATCATTTTTGAATTTTAAAATTTTATGTGAAGGTGATTAGGATTTGTAGACTCAATGAACTAAATGGATGAATATTAGAATCAGCAAACAATCGACATCCATATAGATCAAATTTTGTCGACTATATTAGGCTTGTTTAGTTCAAATGAGATGTATTGGAGTCGAACCATTTCTACCCATTTAAATGATCAAAACCATTTAAAATAATAAAAAACTGGCACATAATAAGATTTGTGTTAATCATTAGATTTTGAAAATATCGCATCTACTAACTCCACACAACAACACTCTTCCTGATCATCACATCATGGGTTGTCTTTTATGTGGTTTTAAAAAATAGTTATTGTTTGTAGGGTCGCATGCAAGTTCGAGTTGAATCTTGATTGTGTTAGGTTAGGCCTGAGTTTGGCTCAATAAGAATTATTCTCTATTGGAAAGCTCAACAAAACTCGAATGTATCTACCAAAGTTTTTCATCTCCCTTCTACGTACCCTACCTTGTACCATTCGCGATGAAGCAAAGTCCGTTATCTTCGGACCTCCTCCGTCATTTTGGAGCTATTCCGTGTGAAAATTGATCATAGTTCATTATCATCGACCCTCCTCCGCTGTGCTCACTCCCAACAGTGTCAGTGGGCACCGATATCGCGTCGTTCGTGGTCCAGCCTTACAACTCTCACTCGTTGTTTCTCGATTTTGTCCCTCGAGCTCTCCATCTCTCACTTGGCAATTAACGTTTTCACCGTCATTTTATTCGTGTATCATAACTATATTGATACAAAATTGATAACACCTAGCAATGTTAGCCATTTTAGGTGTTATTGAGCCGTGTTTTAGTTAGTTTATCTCACTTAATTGACTAATATCACTCACTTTTAGTGTCAAATGACTTGTTTGTGTTTTTTGTATAAATGCAATGTTTTAAATGCAAATTTGGAAGAAGTTGAGGAGCAAAACGGACAAGGAAACGAATCTGGGCAAGGTTAGCAACGTTAAGCTCATGCTTAGCGACGCTAAGTGTGATAAAAGTCGATAACTTCAGTTTCAAAATTCAAAACGCGTGATTCAAGGCATGGATGAAGGATTAGCGACGCTAAGCTTATGTTTAGCGACGCTAAGGTCTGGATAAAGTCAAAGTCTCTGTTTTCAAAATTCAAATCACGAAGAATGGGGCCCGGATGATGAGTTAGTGTCGCTAACTCCTTAAAGTTAGCAACGTTAACCTCAAATTTTACCACTATAGATATCGGACTCTCGTTCGACTTTTGAAGCATCACGGGGTATCGAGAGGGTATTCGATAGTCTCAATTTCATCTTCTATCAATTTCAATTGGTTACTTTGGTAGATCTTTGGTTTTTAGTAGGTTTGTATCAACTCGGTATCGAGGTATTCTGGAATTGGGATTTTCCTTCTGTTTGGTTTAGGCTCAGGAGAATCATTTGACTCATGTAGTTCTTTTATTTGGTTAGTTGGATAGTTTAGTTTTGAGTGATTGTTTGGATATTGATTTTTTTTTTATTTTTATAATGAAGCATTTGGTTATTGTTTTCTCGATCTACAATCAGATCTGAGTTTTATTTCGGTTTATTTGATTTTTGGTTGTTCCCACGTATTCTTGATCCACTGTCTATAGAGTGACACTATAGCATGGTTTGTCGACACAAAGTGTCAACCATGGATTTCACAATTCGACCCTTACTTACTGCTAGCTAGTGAACTGTAAGATATTAATGTAGTATTTTTTTTTACCTCATCGACGACTGCGACGTGTCAAAAATACAAATGTATCTATAAGGACACTAAATCAAGGATATCTAAAAAGTCATATTATTAAGGTTATTTTATATTGCTCCTTAGTCGCAATAGAAGTTTGTTAGACGTTAAGACTATCCCGAAAGTCGTCAAACAACACTTTTGGAACTCCCTTAGTGAAAATATTCGCATATTGGAAATGAGAAAGAACATCTAAGACCCAAATGTGTCCACAAGCAACTTTATCACGAATAAAATGAATATCTAAACGGTGTTTCGTTCATTGATTCACCAGATTTCCTGACATGTAAATCGCATTGACATGGTTACAATAGACAATGGTGGCTTTGTTGAGTTGGTATTAAGCTCCAGTAAGAGGTTTGTAAGAGGTTACGTATCCAAGAGTCTTCAAATATTACATTTGCTATTATGCGGTATTCCGTTTAAGCACTTGAGTGCGATATGGTAGTCTGTCTTATTTAAGACTACTAGATAAGGTTATCTCCAAAGAAAATACAGTATCCAGAGGTCGATCTCCTAGTCTACGAGCATTACCCCAGTCGATGTCCATATATACAACAACAGAAGTAAGATAATTGGGAGGAGATATATGTAAGCCAACTGTCAAGGTACCTTAATGTACCGAATAATCAACCAAAGAGCTTGAGCTTGTAAGTGCTTTTCCTGAGGGTTATGTATAAATAGGCACACTTGTTATAGGACGTAAGTGATTTCGGTCTCGTGAATACGAGATATTTAAATAACACTAACAAGGCTTCTATATAGCATTGGATATTTGACCGAAGGGCTATAATTTGCACAAAGTTTAGAATACATATCAACCGGGGTGCAAGCCTAATTGTATGATGACATATTGGCTTATGACAGGATTTCATGAGCATATTTTTCTTGTGAAGGTAACAACCCTTGAGTGTTACAAGACATTAAGATGCCCAAGAAATAGTGTTGATCTCCCAAAGCTTCCATTGAAAAATTACAACACAATTTTGTAGTGATGAGTGTTTATAAGAGAGTTGAAGAAGCGGTAACGATAATACCATCAACATACAAGATTGAGTATGTCGTGTCCGCACTTTTTAAAAAAAATGAACAAGCTGTTATCGGATTCGCTTTGTGTAAAACCGTCGAAAGTAATAAAAGTGGCAAAGCGTTAGTACCATGCATTGGAAGCTTGCATTAGGCTGTGAAGAGATCTTTTGATTTGACGAACATGGGTCAGGAAACTATTATTTATAGACCTCGGTGGTTGACAGATGCATACTCCCCTTTAGATGCCCATGTAAGAAGGGTTTTTTAATATCGAGTTGATAAATATCTCAACCCTTAGATATGGAAATGCTTAGGACAAGACGTACTGTAGCCGGTTCGACCACCGGATTAACAGTCTACATGCAAATAATACCTACTTATCGGGAATTGTCGTTACAAACTACGTGTGCACTGTAAAGCTCAAGTGAATCGTTAAAATGAGACGTATGCGTAAAAATCCACAAAAAAACGAATTATATTAACATCTAAAAGTCAAGAAACAAGCTCCCATATATCATTATTAATTAATGCATTAAACTCATCATAGATAGCTTTTGTTGGCAATTCTAGTGTCACATTAACATTTTAGTATAATGGAAATGATAAGTATGTCAATGGGTTCAAATTTTAGTTCCAATACAAGTTAGGAGATGTGGGAGTGCACACTTGTATTAGACTAAGTTGATATCGGCACGACCAAAATAGCAGGGCACAACGGGTTGTGCCCTATTCTAGGGTCCTAGGGGCAGATCTCCTAGCAGGGTCCAATGGGCATATCCCTTGGCGTTGATGGTTCTCGGGCTGATGCATTAGCATCAACATTTCATAGTGCTCAGCATAAGCATCAACATCAACATAGTATCAGCACCAACACACGTACTGACGCTGATGGTTCTCGGGTTGATGTTGAAACTAATGGCCAACCCTTAATCACACCTATAGTCGTTCCTAAATCAATGGAATCAGTTTCCTAAATTAAATATATCGGGAAAACGTTCATATTGAGTAAAGTAAGAACACGAATTCTCTCAACGTCAAAAACTTTGGACTTGTTTTGTGCCTAAAATCGAGTGTATTCTTATTGCATTATCTCGATTTTGATTTTGTGATACCCAGGCACTAAGGGTCGAAATATCAAATTCGAGCAGTGATTTACGTGATTCTAGAAGTAGTTCGTGATTCCAGAAACCTCCATTGTTCTATTATAGTCCCAACAGCTTTTTGCCAATGCGGATGACAAAGACACATCGTCATGAGATTTAGGAAGATGTGAGATTTTTAGGTAGTAAGACACACATATTTCGAGTTGGGTGACTAAGATGGGAGGGGGTTGTAGGTGTTGTCGACTGGGAAGAAGTGTTTGGGGAATGGTAAGACAAGGGTGTTTTTGGAATAGCTAGAAGGCTGTGACGATGGTGTTGGAGACGAGGAGGGCTGCCAGGATTAGGGGTGTAGTTAGTGCAATTTTTAGCTAAAACCGTACTAATAATCACATAGATCGGGTTTTAGATCGCTAAAATCATGGTGCGATTTGAGGCTTTTACTGCAATTTGGTTTATATATGATTCGGTTTGGTTTATAAATCTTAATGCCTATGATATGGTTTTTACATTAGGATAGATTTAAAATGGCAAAACCAATGGACTACAGTAGTTTTTTGGGCTTATAATAAGTCGAACACAAATGTAAAGTGACTTTGTGACGAGTTAGCAGTTAAAATGCTAAAAATATTGAAACTATGGTTAACACATATTTGAGAAGACTTCAAATAATATTTTAATGGCAAAATATACATTTATAAAACAACAAACCACATCATCGGTTAATCGTTTATGTTAGAGACTTAGGTTGAAACTTGAAAGCGAATTCTCACTTTTTGACTTCTTTTTAGTCGGTTGTATCTGAAAGAAAAAAACAAAAAAGTGTAATATATTTTATAAAACAACAAACCACATCATCGGTTATTTGTTTTGTTTTTGTTTTTTGGTTTCGACTTTTTGGTTTGTTATTCAATTTTTGAACACCCTAGCCCCGATGGAGGAGAGGTTGCAATGGTATTGGGAAAAAGAGAAAATTATGCAGGAAAATCTTTTAGACTATGATATTATGACGGTTTGCATATGATTTCATTCATGTATTGTAACCGAATAAATACAAAATACAACTATATAAGGAAACTTAATTAAGAATATACAAAATCCTATTAATAAGGTAATTATATATTAGGAATCCAAATATTATATCATTCGATGTTTGTGTTATCTTATTTTTCTGTTTTTTTCCACCCTCGCACTTAAAAACATACAAGGAATGCATTACATTTAGGCCGAGGGGTACGCCGCACGCCCCCCCCCCCCCCCCCCCCCTTGCGTCCTCCACCTCAGCAGGAAAGATGCGACAAACACCGCGCCCCCCGCGTCCTCGACGTCCTGCGTCCCCTCGTCGTCGTGCTGTTAACGTTTGAAGACGGGTGAAATTCAAAAATTCGACCGTTTAGTAGCCGTTGACAAAATTAAAAAAAAATCATTTTTTTTTTAAATTTCACTATATATATACATATACCTTTCAAACACATATCACACACAACACATATCACACACTATATATATATATATATATATATATAATTATATATATATATATATATATATATATATATATATATATATATATATATATATATATATATATATATAATTATATATATATATATACCTTTCAGTTTTCTATGGATTTCCTACTAGGCAAATCGGCCGACGTTCCGTTTAAAGTGAACGACTCCGAATACCCACGTGGGTATTTACTCACCGACGGTATATATCTAAATTATTCCACATTTGTAAAAGCGTACCAACACCCGATTGACGAGAAACGGGTACTATTCACGCAACGTCAAGAGTCCGCACGAAAAGATGTGGAACGTGCATTCGGTGTCCTAAAAAAGAGATGGACTATAGTGCAAAATCCGTCACGAGCATGGCACCTCGACAACATACGCAAAGTAATGTACGGTGTTATCATATTACACAATATGATAATTGAAGAAAAATGTCGGAATATTTGCATCTATCAACCTCATCATATGACACAGGAGCCGACACAATTTGTTCCCGGTAGCGAGGCATACTTTACTCGTGTACTAAAAATACACAATGCGGAAATGAATGCCATTCTCCGACACGATTTGACGGAGTACGTGTACGCGACTCGCAACGACGCAACCGACGACGACGACGACTAGGAAATGTTTTTTATTTTAAATTAATTTAGGAGATGTTTAATTTTGTTATGTCTTTTTAAATTTAATGTAATGTTTTTTTTTATTTTATTATTATGGTTTTAATTAATATAATGTTTTTATTTAAATTTAATTTAATGTTTGGTCTTAATTAAAAAAATGGAAAATAAAAATGTGATGTGGAAATTAAAATGGTAGTCATTGGAGTCTTGCACACTCCTAGTGGAAGTCTTGGAAGTCTTTGTGACGTGGCAATGACGTGGCGGAAGTCTTGGGTTGTCATGGGTGTCTTGCACACCCTTCAGCCTTAGGCTATAGGGCATGGGAACATCCCCAAGACATCCAAAAACGAAACCACCATCACATCAGCGTCACGTCATCAGGACATACCCAGAAAAAATCTAAGGAAATGTCCGATATTTCTAGGACTCTTTTTAATTTCCATGTCACATTTTTAATTTATATTTTTTTTAATTAAAATAAAACATTAAATTAATTTAAAAACATTACATTAAAACTAAAATAAAACATTTCATTAATTTAAAAACATTACATTAAAATTAAAATAAAACATTCCATAAAATAATTAAAAAAACTAATCTAAATATTTTTTCTAATTTTCTCAATCATCGTCTCGAGTGCTTCGACGTCCCGTCCAGTTAATACATCGTTTATCGAGCGTAAAATTTGCCAATCGTGATACACATGCTCTTCCCGACCGATTGAACGGAGAGATGACTCTTCCGATGGAAGTTCGTCGTTGAGGTCGATCAGGTTTTGAGCGTCGGAAGCGTACTCGTACGATTCCTAGGTCCTAGCTCGTTTGGACCCCAAACCGGAATCCAGGGGCGGACGCATGACTCAAGGACTCTAGTGGCACCATTTTTTTCCCCGAGCATACATAATAACAAAAAAAAATTAATAATTGGTGCACCTTAGTTGGACCTAGCTTAGTAGCGCAAATAAAATCTTTAGTGGCACAAATAAAATCTCTAGTGCCACTATAATATAAAAAAATTTCCGAAAATTTTTACCCTTACGTAGAAAAAATGAGTAGTGGCACGGGCTTCCTCGTGCCCCCCCTATGTTCTCCCCCGCCGAAATCCCATATCGCCAATGGAGTAAGAACCTACTTTAGACCATTTTTGCAAACCTCCATTTACCAATTATCCCGTCGTTGTTCCGGTAAGCTCCCAGACCCATCACTTTGTGATAATAGGCCAAAATCCGTACCCATAACCCGCCAAAAGTTTGGCTATTTCCTTTCTTGGGATTGGAGGAAATAGTGATCCAAGCCTTCGTCAAGGCAACATCTTCCTCAGGTGTCCAAACTTTAGGAACTTGTTGGGCAGTTTTTGTTTTATTACGGGAAGATTTTTTCTTCCGCCTCGGCGGTTCCGGTGGTTGAGTTTCCAATACAACTTCATCGGGTGAAGGTTATGGTGGAGATCGTGGTAGTGGTGATTAGGTTGATGGTGATTGAATTGGTTGTGATGAAATGGTGGGTATTGGTAAGTTGAGGGGCGGTGTTCACCGTGTCCAGGATGCTAAGTCGGCAGAACGCACCCCGCGTTCTGATGGCATACCGGGTAGCCTTATTGCCTCCATCATCCTCTTTCTAATTTGTGTTATCATTTTTTTTCTGTTTTTTTCCAACCTCACACTTAAAACATACAAGGGATGTATTGCACTTATTGCCACCATCATCTTATTTCTAATTTTCTTTAAGTTTATAAAAACACCATAGAAGAATGATTTTTGTCCAACAAATAGAAAAAAGTACTCGCGGAAATTACGAGAACATCGAGGGAAATTCATGAGCTTGAATATACTAGTGAATTCGCGGTTAAAATTAGCGAGGTTTTTTGTCAGACAAAGTAACATCACATATTTGCATTTCTTATTTGGCGATTTAAATTGTTATTTTGTGATAGATGATAAAATTCAGGTATGTGGATGTATCTAATCTTTGACAATGAAGGACAATAGATATTGATTCTAATATGCTACATATATTGTCTTAAAACACTATTATATGTATTAAAAAATATTTTAAAACGTACTCTTACTTAGTACACATTTAACCCATATCGACTACCATTATTTTAACAAAAAGTGAAAGGAAAAGTTATGGGAGTTAGGGTTAAAAAGCACCACCGTTCCTATATCTCCAAAATAAGATAGGACCCTACTCTTCAAGTACAAGTTCATTCAAGAGAGACCATAAATGAACCTACAAACTTTCTTTACAATTTAGGGAAAATGACTTATAAGGGTAATTATGTTTTAAAATTGTTCAAAAAACATCATCCAAGTTTGGTCTGTTCAAAAAACACCATCCAAATAAGACCTTTGTACAAAAAACATCATTCAAGTAAGGTCTTTGTACAAAAAACACCATCGAACTACATGTTTTGTTCAAATTTTACCCGATGGTAACCGGCTCTTGCAGGTTAAAGGATGACTTGGCCTAATACTTGGTGACCGGCCAAGTCATCATTTAACCTGCAAGAGCCGGTTACCATCGGGTAAAATTTGAACAAAACATGTAGTTCGATGGTGTTTTTTGTACAGAGGCCTTACTTGGATGGTGTTTTTTAAACAGACCAAACTTGGATGGTGTTTTTTGAACAGTTTTGAAACATAATTACCTTTATAAGTCATTTTCCCTACAATTTAAAGTAGAGTGTACACCAATATAAAAAGCTATAAGCCTTAAACCAAAGGAATTTCTACCTTTTCTATAAAGCATAACCATTTCTTTTCTTATTTTCCTTATTAATGAAGATGGACTCTTTTATACAATCTTTCCAATCATCTATCTTTTAAAAAGACTCATCCTTCATCTTTGTTTGGTTATATATATATTACTGATATAAGTAAATTTTTCTAATTTATATTATAATATGCTTTACATACACTTCGTGACATAAAAAACCTAAAAAAAAAAAATAGAGATTATGAGGAAACCAATAGTAAAAAATATCTACTTTTAAACTTATGTCAAGTAGAGCTCTCATGATACCTTCAAGTCTTTTATTGTTTTAGAAAAGAAAAGTTCTATATCCTCCTAATAAATCTTCCTAACTTTCTTCCTAATCATTAGATTAATACAAGTGTCAAAAACAATAGATGAGATTAAGACCTTTGGGAGTACAACGTGAAGGGGATCCGTGATGGCCACGTTGGCAACCCATCACGGCGTGCACACCGCCCCGGGTGCTCCGTGATGGGCGTGGTCGTGATAGAAGGTGATGGGGAACACGGTGTATCACACCCAATAGGGTTTTTTCCCTTTTTTTTTTTTTTTTTTTTAAATTCTCACTCAACCAATTAGAAGCTAAAATTTTTTATTTTTATGGAATTATTTTTATTTGGAAAAGATGATGTGGTGTGATGGGTATAAAGTGTGTGTTGTGATGGAGTGTGATGGAATGTGATGGAGGTAAAATTTGACGTGGCGCTGATGTGGCACCCATCACATTTGTGCAATGTGATGGGTACTCCCACCAGCCTAAGAGAGAATATTAGTGGAGTCCACATGTCCTTATATAGATGGATAGGAAGATTTAGTAGGCATAAATAGAATTTTCCTTTAGAAAATAAAAGACCTTATATTTGCTTCACCTACATGCTATCGGTTCGATATTGTGAGTCGCACATTTTTTTCTTTGCCAAGGAAGACTTCTATTTAGTTCATGTGTAAAACAATATGTATACTCTGCAAAACGCTTTTGGCCAAAAGATGGATATCATGTTTATCAAACTCATCATCATCAGGGAAATAAGCTAAAGAGGAGATAGATGGTGGCAGTCTAATTTTTATACAAGGATAGTTGACTATTTCCATAGATAAACTACTCCACATAAAAATGCGGACCTACAATGGCACAAATTCAAGGTGGGGTAATCATACTTTTAAGAATTAAGATGAAAAGAGATAAAAGAAAGATGTGAATATGATGATATTTTTAAGGAGGTTGATAGGAGGATATGCAAGATATGAGAAAATTTGTAAACGAATTCGAATAAAAGTTAGATTTTTTTTAACGGGTTCATTTTTGGGGGCATATTTGAATATATAGGACACTTAAGGGCACAGTCAATTAGCCACTATAATTTCTTTTTAGTTTTTACTCTTCACCTTTTTAATAGAAAATAGGTGTGACCTTGATAAAGCTGGCCATACGTCCTTTCCCTAATTGTATCGAACACACACGGTCACATATTGATCTTTATTTAATCAAGGGAGACCAATCTATCTTTAGGATATGTAGGTTATAAATTTGTATCAAGAGGTAAACATGTGAGCATGTTTACACTTTAGAATAAAGTGAGTAACATAAAAGGTTGTTGATATAAAAAAAATACATGCAAGAGATGCTGGTGTTACTTTTCGTCTTTACTCTTGTTCTTCGGAGGAGTAATAACGAAGATATAACAAAATAAAGCAGCACCAAAGTTACCTTTGCTCCTTTTTGGCTTTTTCTGTTGGGTAATTACCAAAAATAACAATTTATATTTGAGTTCAAAAAAACCGCTATTTTATACCAAAAGATAAAGAAATTGTATAAAACAAAAATCAAAATATAAATAAGTCGCTATTTCAATGATTATTTACAACTACGATTCTATATTTCAGCTCATATACAACGCTACTTAATTAAAACTATCTTCCAATTACATTTAGTATTTCAGACTATAATATATAATTTATTAATTTTTACATATGTCCAAACAACTTATAGTCTTATATTACATACTTTTCTTTTGTTCAAAGATTGTAACCGAATGATTCTTTTGTCACATGATAGTGCAACCCCTTGCATACCCCTTTTCGTCGTCATGTTCATCAAACGCGCTCCTAGGATAATACGATGGGGGTGGTGGTGGAGGATAATAAACGGACGGATGTGATTGGGCGTATCCGTACACCGGTGGGGTATAGTATGAAGATTCTGCACTGGGGTAAGATGTACTGTAACTAACCCCGTAAGCCGGAGTAGGGTAGTAGTTTTGATATGGTGGTAGATCGTACGGTGCCGCGTACACCATCTGATGGCCAGGACGGTTGAGATTTAATTGCTCCATGGAGGCCCCTACATTCTCTGCCGTTACCGGAATGGATTGGGTGTCCACCAGTGCATTGCCCGCGGGTAGGTCCTCGGTTTCACCGTTTGGTGGTGCGTTATTCGCCTTTCTATCACCTTTCTTTTTCTTAATTTTCTTCTTTCCTCCACCGTTACCGTCACCGGTGGCGACTGCTAGCTGAGCCAATTCCTGATCTTTTGCGTCATCGCTCCCTTCGGTCGTCGCAACTTCTGGTTCCTCTTTATCTTCGACGACATGTTCGTTTTCAGCATCTTTTGTTTCGTCATCCTTCTGTTTGTTTTGTTTCTTCTTCTTCTTCTTTGACGCTCCTGACGCACTATTTGCAGCCGCCGTGGCTTCAAAACTCTCCGGCAGCACCTCGGCGTGCTTTCCAGCTTTGAGAAGCTTCTGGACGAGAGTATCACCGTCGACGGATCCAGTAACTATAGCCTTGTGCTGCACTGAATCGATTTCGGTCTTATAAACACCTGAATATTCAGATCAGGGAGACAGACACGTAAAACCTAATTAATCGGGCTAAAAAACTAGTAGTGAAACTGACAATCGAGGAATGAAAAGGAAGAAGCAGAAGAATCACCATCGATACTCTGCAGGACTTTAAATACTTTCTTCTTGCATCCTTCGCAATGGATGTAAACTCTCAAGATCCATGTCTGCAAAGCAATTGATAACAAGGATACAGCTTAAATTAATTTAGAAGAGAAACTATGCACATGTTAACATGATGAAATTAAGACGCATAGTGACTATTGATACAGATTTGCAGCTTATACTTACCTCAAGGTGGTCGGAGGTGCTGTTATGACCGGCAACAGGTAGCTTAGCCATAAGTTCCAACGAGAGTCTGTGGTTAGGGCTAGGTGCAAATGTAATTTAGATGGCCGGAGTGAGAGTGGGAGTGTGGTTATAACGAAGGTGGTGGAATGGGAGGGGCATGTTTGGTGTGGAGGACACGTCAGCACACCCCACAGAGGAAGGTACAGCCATTCACTAACACGTCATTAATGTCACGTGACAAGTCAAATACCCAAAAATAAATATGCACCAAACCCAACAAACTCTAGGTGGATCACAAATTACAACAACAAGTGAAAAGGCTCTTCGCTGCGGTTAATCAATCAAATGGAAGCAGAATTTAATTTTCTAATAGTTTAATTTATTTAAAAATATACCATTTATGGATTATGTTTACAAAATAGTAATTTGTAATAGAATTAAATTAGCAATAGAGTTTTGGTATGTAAAGATGAATGTCTAAAAGATGAAATTTTATATGTTTTTAATAACTATAATACATGAACCGATATCAAGAAAAATTTAAAATTTTTGGAATAAAAATTGTTATGAAATAAGTTAAGTTTAGGCAAAAGCTGAAAAAAAAACTAACTGTGGCAAATATAGAAAATAGAACCAAAATTTGAGAACAAAATTGTTTTAAAACATAAAGGTTCTCATGAAAACAGAGAAAAATAATAATAGAGTGGAAATGAAAATATTGAAATGTTTGGGGTTAAAACCGATAATATTAATAGGCTACCAGACAAAATTTGTTATAACATGTAGTAGTTTAGGCCTAAACTAAAAAAAAACTGAAAATGAAAATATTCGAAGTTTTAGGGGCTGTATTGAAAACAATTAAAGTTTTAGGAACAAAAATGAAAACAATGAATGTTTACTATAAACAATAGGGCCAAAGCTTAAATTATTGAAAGTTTTGGTGCCAAAATTGGAATCTATCTTATAGTTTTAAGGCCAAAATCGGAAATAGATAACTTTTTAGTGGCAACTTTGAAAGTAACAAAACTTTAGTGATATAACTTAAAAACCTTAAAGGTCACTGTTCATTAGAGGCGACAATTATATATTTATATATATATATATATATATATATATATATATATATATATATATATATATATATATATATATATATATATATATATATATATATATATATATATATATATATATATATATATATATATATATATATATATATATATATATATATAATATTTGTTGGATTAAGTATTAATCAAATGGGTTTCACTTGCAAGTGAAGCCCAGCCTAGCTGGGTGGATGCATTAGGGTTATATACACATGTGGTCGAAGGTCTGGAGTTTGACTCCAACTAACCCCATGTGGGGGATTTTCCCTGGTCGGCGAAAAAATAGGTGGAGGGGAAAGGCTTTGCGTCATAGGTAATTGTCAACCGCCCTGGGTTGCAAGGTTGAGTACCCTCAAGGTGTTAAAATTGCCGGTTCAAAAAAAAAATGGGTTTCACTTTAATTTATTATTTCATCTTGAATTAAAACCAAACCTATATATCGCGTAATTACAGTTGGACCATAAGTTATGCATACAAAAAGTATCATTATGAGATGAAACTTAGAACATGCTATTTTGTACAAAATAACAATACTGTTCCCTCAAACTGCATTAAATTAAAACATATTATCAGTAAGTTAAAAATAAAAATGTTAAATCAGTTCTTTTGATTTATTTTGTAATATTTGCAAACAATAATTCAAATTATCCAAAACTTACATATCTAATTATAAATTAGATTATAATTAAAGTACATCAAATATTAATTATAAATTAGATTATAATTAAAATTGCCGGTTCCAAAAAAAAATGGGTTTCACTTTCATTTATTATTTCATCTTGAATTAAAACCAAACCTATATATCGCGTAATTACAGTTGGACCATAAGTTATGCATACAAAAAGTATCATTATCAGATGAAATTTAGAACATGCTATTTTGTACAAAATAACAATACTGTTCCCTCAAACTGATGTATTTTTCTTTTTTGCTTGTGTTAACCCTGACCAGGCTTTTCCGCCTTTGTACAATTAGTAAACACCAAATTGGTTATCTTGATCGAAAAGATGTTGGGTATAACCGAAACCGGTTTTTAAAAGACCGATCTCAGTTTTTGACCGATTTTTTTCATTTCTGATTTTCTTTGTGTGATATAGAAATATTTAGTTGCCAGTAGATGGCAGCCATTTATTTTACTCTCATTAGGTCATGTATGGGTAAAATGGCTATATAATGATAAAATGGTTGTTTTCTTTTCTCCCCCTTCTCATCAGGTCATGTATGGGTAAAATGGCTATATAATGATATTTATCTAGATAGAGTGTTGTATATATAAAGTCTTTTTTGTATAAACTTAATAAATGTCTAAATATGACTGAATAGCTATTTTGTTTTTTACATTTCAAAAACAAATTTCACACTATCCATCCACTTTAACTAAACTATCAAATTCAATATGATGGAAGTTGCAAGAAAAAAAAGACAAATAGGTAAAAGGTTAGGTTGCGTTTAGTTACGGAAAATTGTTTTTCATTTTCCGTTTTTCATTTTCTGAAAAATGAAATGAGTTTTCATTTTCAGTTTTCAATTGAGAATTTTGAAAACTCGTTTAGATAAAACCGATTTTGTTTTCATTTCCTATTTTGGAAAAATAGAAAATAATGTTTAGATATAAAGTATGGTAAGCCTCAATTTAGACACAAAAAATAACAAACAGGAAGGTAAAACAAAGAACTGAATCATGGTAATCCCAGTTAGTCCCAAATCTGAGGGCAAAGAAGGAACAGAATCATGTGCTGATGAAAGAAAACATTCTGTTAAACCATATGCCGTGCCGTTTTCAGTTAATACTCGTCACCCATTGGGGCATAGAGGGAAACCCACTAATAACTACCAAAAGATTTACATTTCCTTAGTCCCATAAAAGAAAATTAACTTTTGATTTTCCAACGAGAAACGGCAACGTATTTGGTCTTGTTACCTATATGGACGATATACTTGAATTTTTATTTATAATAACAACGTATCTGTATTTTTCTTATGCCCAGCATTATAAAATTTTCCCACTTGAAGGAAAAGAATCTTCAACTTAATCGATACTCGACGATCAAATATGAAAACTGGACCCGGAAAAAGGTAAAAAGAAATAAGGACAATAGCATAATATACAAAATAAAATAAATAGGATAGTGAAATTAAAAAATGGGAACATTTTTCTAGACTTTGATAATATAAACAAGGGAGAGAGGGTACTGAAAATAGGACAAATAACCATAAAACAAAAAGATTCTTAATGGAGTTATGTATCACTTCTCCAACTTCTAATGAGCCAATTGTTTCACTAAACTTTCTAAGGGTTTGAATGTCAAGTGACAGTTTCTTGCACTACCAACTCCAATTGGAACAAAAAGTAAGCATTAAAGCAAGATCTTTCTTTTCATCAATAACAAACATTCATTTTTTTAAACGAATTAGCCAACAAGGTGCCATCAAAATGCCCACTTGTTATCGTTACGTTATTGATGTTGACTTGCATCAATTACACCAAACATTAAGAGAATATTTTTTTAGAAAGCAAGATGACTTGAGTCCATATTTTGTTTTTCACGCCCAAAACATTGTCACACTACATAAAACTTCATATGTTGACAGTAGAATCATAAACGTGCAAGCAACTTCTTGCATCCAAAAACACCAGAAAATATTGATATCATAGCCACTATAGCACCTTGCCTAGAAAGCCAAAATTCAGTCCATGTCAAGGGCTTGGTAACCTGATCTAATACCTTTCTAAAATTTTCATCTAAGTCCTCTAGAGATCCATTGTTATCAATGACTATGTCTGCTTTTGACCTTTTTTCATCCAAAGGCATTTGGGCATTTATCCTGTTTTGAGCATCTTGTGTGGATGTTCTGTCTCTTGCCATGAGACGTTGCAGCTGTGTTTCAGGATCAATATAAACAACAATGGTGGGATTTGTCCATCTGTCCATCTTGGCCTCAAACAGTAAAGGAACATCAAGGATGATGATCTTACAACCTTTTATCCATAGCTTAAATACTTCCCATAATATGCCATATGAAATGTAAGAGGCAAGAAGCCTATTAAGAAGCTGGCGTTTTGAAGGATCAGTAAATACAATCTGACCCAACTTTGGCCTGTCCACTTCCCCATTTTCCAGCAATATGTCCTCCCCAAAAGCTGCAACAACCTTTCTCCAACCACCAGTACCTTTCTTCAATACGTCCTGTAAAGTGAAGCAACACAGACAGCACATAGCATTAATTGTTGTTTATTAGGTTTTATCTCTGGTTGTTGCTAGCATTTACAACATCAATCTAATCACTAACCATGAAGCGTACAGCATTATTAATGATGATAAGAAAGAGTTCTACAATCTTAGTATAATTGCTTCCTGTTACCATCAAAATCCGAACCTATGTGTGTGTGATATCACGCACTGCTTAAGATCGAACACTTCAAGCCAGTCAAAGAAATTCATGCAATCAAGTCTTATTGTTCAGTGGCACACATTCATAACAGAAGCAAAAAATAATTTATCTTGAAAAACTAGGGTTTTACTTCAACTTTTTGCACAGAACTCAATTGGAAAATAAGAGAACATAATCACGCTAAGTGTGTGCGTGTGTGTGAAAGGATCTTACGCGGGCAACAACATCGGCATCGACAACCGGAAATCCGTTAGCTTTGAAGAGATTGGATACAGTACTCTTCCCCGTCGCAATTCCTCCGGTCAATCCGATTATCCTCATTTTCCTTCAAACTCTAGTGTGCATCGAAGTCCAAACTGAGAAATGCAATTAATCCAACAACAAATCAGCAAACAGTTGAAAAAGGATTTAGATAAATTAGTTATATTATAAAAAATTGAACCCGCTAGACACGAAGCGCATCTAGTGTAGTGGTATCATAGTACCCTCCCACGGTACTGACCGGGGTTCGATTCCCCGGATGCGCAACTGTGTTTTTTTATATTTTTATTTCCTTGTCTAAAGAAACCAAAATATTGTTCACGGTTAATTTCAGCTATGATTGTTATATAAACCAAAATTTTGTTCACGGCTCCATTCCTACCAAAAAAAACCCCTGCAAATGATAAGATGCAACCCCAAGATCCAGCCGAGGAATAGGCCCGAGCGAACAAAGGTTAATTTCGGTTTTGACTTTTGATTGTTATATACATATGTATGCATAGAGACCTGAAGTTTTGTACATTTTCTTTATTAACATAAAAATATTATATTTATTTAGTCTAATTTTTTAACATCATGTTAATTTTTTTTAAGTTTTTATAAGAGAAAATTACATGGATGGTCCCTATGGTTTAGTGTTACGTATACGTCTAGTACTTAACTTATTTTTTTA